>JACBWW010000038.1:5614777-5782761 GCA_020086605.1 Lanius collurio
AGCAAGAGGCGGCGGCGGCCTGCGGATCTCGGTTCCCGGAGCGCGGCCGGCGGAGGGAGCGAGGCCCGGCCCGGCCCGGCCCGTCCCGGCGGGAGCCACCAACCAGCGCGCGAGCCACGCCGCGAGCCCGCGCTCGCGAGACTTCCCCCCTCGCGCGGCGGGGACGGCGGGGAGCGAGCAGCGCGCGCCGCCGCCGCTGGGGGCGCCGCGGGGCCCGCCCGGGAAGGAGCGCCCGGGAGCCGCCGGGACCCCCCGAGCCCCCGGGGGCTGCTGAGGTGGGCAGGGAGCGCGAGTCGTCTCTGTAACCGCGGGGTCCTCACCTCCCCGTTACTCAGGGAGTACAGGAGAGATCAGGTCATGTCTGGGCAGGCATCAGATTTCATACCCTGCGTAAGATCACAGCATATCCTGAGTTGGAAGGGACTCACAAGGGTCATCGAGTTCAACTCCCGGCCTTGCACAGGACATCCCCAAGAGTCACACCATGTGTCCAAACACTTCTCGAGCTCTGTCAGGCTGCTGCTGTGACCACTTCCCTGAGGAGCCTGTTCCAGTGCCCAGCCTCCCTTCTGGGGTAAGAATTTTTTCCTGACATCCAACCTAAAACCTCCCCAACACAACTTCAGGCCATTGCCTCGGGGTCCTGTCACTGTCACCTCAGAGATCAGTGCCTGCCCCTCCTCTTCCCCTCATGAGGAAGCTGTAACTGCGTTGAAGTCTCCCCTCAGTCACCTCCAGGCTGAACAGAACAAATGACCTCAGCCGCTCCTCATACAGCTTCCCCTCAGGGCCCTTCACCATCTTCACAGCCCTTCAGGAGGGGCTCAGGAATCACCCGAGGAGGTGAAGCCATGCTCTGGCTGGAGGCCAGCAGCAGGCCCCGTGTGCCACCCCATGGCTCCGGCACCTCCAGGTGGAAGCAGCAGTGGTGTGTGATTAAAGCGGGTGACAGTAATGTGCTGTACAGCAGGTTACTGATGAGGCAGCTTCAGGTTGCTGCATGAGTTCCTCATCTCTCCATCAGTTCTGGATAGAGGGGCTTGAGCATTCACAAAAAGGGTGTCACAGAGCCACCCTCTCAAGTCCCTTTGCTCAGGTTGATGGAGCCAGACAAAGTTTGTAGGTACAGAAGTACAGTTTTGTAACTGCCTGAATACAACAACACAGTGCCTGCTCCCAGCTTGAAGCATCATGGGCCGCAGCCCCCTGCTTTAGGATGTGATTGAGCAGATCTACACCGGCACCGCCTTCGCTTACAGGAGGAGTGCACCTCCTCACTGATAACCTGCCAGGTGCCACCTACCAGAGCATGCATCCCAGAACCCCAAGAGTGCACGTAATGGGACGAAACTGAGCAGGAAAGTCTGCTCAAGAGCACTATTATTGCACTCCAGGTGCTAACAGAGGCTGTCCAAACGGCCAGACTTGAGCTAGTCAGAAGCAACCTCCCTGACTTGTTCACAGTGTGGACAGCCAGGTTCTCCACATCATCCAAATTGCTCTACACATCTTCTGCAGGTTTGTCACACCTGTAGATATTCCAGCAATGTTCACAAGTGCTGTCAGTGTAGATGCAGCCACTGAGTGCACTCCACAGGTTTGTGAAGCTGCATCTTCCACATCCTGAGAAACCACTGTAACCTGGAAGGTAGCAGCAAAAGAGACGATCTCCATGATGATTATTACAACATTCATTCCATTGTCTTTTATTACAGACATCCTTTAATAGTTTTTTGAATTTAAAATTACTAGCTTTGACATTTCCAAAAGATTGTGTCACTTTGTTTCTGCTGGAACTACTAAGAAGAATAAATTCCCAGAAAATCTCAATTTTCCTAGAATAGGATTTCTCACCTCATCACAAATTTACTGACACATTTTCCCACTCCTTGTTGTCATCTTTTATCACAGATGAAAACCCAGTCTCTGAACTTTGCTAAACCCTTTTCTCTCCATTTAGGGACACAGTTTGAACTTTTAAATACATGGAGCAGCAAATTATACTTAACTGTGTCAATTTAGCCACCTATACTCTTCCATCATTGTCATGTCCACCTGCTGTGCCTCAGCTCCTGCCCCCTCTCCCAGAGCTGCTCCAGATAATGCAGTGCTCTCCGTGTGGTGAGGTGTGTAGGTCAGGGTGGGAAGGGAGCTACACTCCCCTGTTTCCCATTTTTCATTCTTTTGCCCCTCCTGCAAAGCACACAAAACCACACATGGATAATCACTGGTAAAGGAAAATGGGGTAGAAGGCCCTTGGGAAGAAGTCAGGTATTAGAGAAGAATGGTGAGGATGTTTCAGCACCTTTGGCACCATCTCTTATAATCAGACTAAAATCAACAGGTAGGAGCTGGTTTGATGGAGCAGGGAGAAAAGCACAACCTCTCATTGATCCTTGGCCATCCAGCAAAATAAAGCAGCACCATGCCAGGTGGTGGGGGTGTTGAGATATTTGTGTGCTTGGTATCAGAAAAGGTGAACATTCATCTCCCCTTCAACAGGCAAAATAATTGAAAAAAAAAAAAAAAAAAAAAGCCTTGACAAAGTTAAAAGACAAAAGGCTCTGGATTTCTTTTTGATTTTTTTTTTTGAAATCCTGAAAGCAGAGCAGAAGGCTATGCAAAAAACTGTCCAGAAAACCAAAACCAAAATAAAACCCCACCCAACAACAACCAAACCAACCCCCCCCCCCCCCAAAAACCACCCAAACCAAAAAAGAAAAGAGGATTTTCTGAGTTGAAAATGTTCATGAACACACAAAATTGTGATAACAGTTCATACAGAGCCCAAATATTAAGACCTTAAACTGAAAGCAACCAATGGCATAAAGAAGTTCATGACAGAGGTTACTGAAGTGCTGAACACCAACGTATGGTCAAACACACAATACAGCAAGAAATCCCCTCTCAGCCAGTACCAAACAGTAGAGACAACTAATTATTAACATCCTCATGAAGTTAGTCAAGAACAGTTTAATTACAGATTTTTGTCAAATCTCTTTGGCGACACGTCTTTCAATTTTGTTGCTTGGTTGTGCAACCATAACTTTAATTTTCTTTAGATGGTGCCTTGTTAAACAAGAAATTGAAACATCACAAGTAAGAGCAACTCTAAATTATACTATTAGCTGTGCAGCAATTATGCTAATAGGCATTGCTGCACATGTATCAACACTGTAAATCTTCCCAAAATTTGTGAAACAAAAGGAATGAAATAGAGTTGTTTGCAGTGTTTGCAGTTGCTCCATCAGATATATGGCAGTCATTTGGGTTCAAGAAAGTAAGAGAGGGTTGAGAGCTTGGTTTGTGTTCAGATCCTAGGGGGCTTTTGCCTTTTTTTTTTTTTTTTAGTTTGTGATGCCAAAGCAAGGTACTACCCCTGTGATATGAGATACTGCCAGTTTTTCTAGTTCCTCACAAGGCTGACTTATTTCAAAGCTATCACTTCTGTCACTGTCACTTTTCTTCCAGTCTCAGATTAACAGTGCTGCAGGCAAGAGGTGGTGTGTACATACACACACACACAGAGGATCAACAGTCAAAGAAGCCATCAAAATCATGCTACATCTGTTAAAAAAAAAAAAAAAACAAAAAAACCCCAAACCCTCTGCCCATCAGCGAAGGTCACTGTCATCATCTTCATCATAAATGGCAACGCATTGATTTTCATTATTAACAAAACTCATCCCCCACAAAAAAAACCCCAACATATGCAAATGATACCACACATCAATTTCAGTAGATTCCTTAATGCAGTGGAAATGTTTTAGAGTTTACCACATGTAGGTGTATAAATTTCATCCATGTGCTCTTTAAATTTTGAGTACTGTGAAGATGATGTTGAGATGATGTTCAAATTATAGTGTAACCATCTTGGTAAAATTAGCCTTTCATAGAAAATACATCTGCTGTGCTTAAACAAATTGTAATGAACATTTGTAAGCCTGCTGCACGTCTACCTTCAGAAAGCAGACTACAAAAATAGTGACATGCAAAGACCAACAGTCTTTCAAATCGTGCCCAACCACAGCCCAGTGAATATTTGGTAACAGCAATGTGGCATGCACATAGCGTATCAGACTCTGCTTGTGTCCAGTTTAAAACAAGCTCTTTCATCAATAAAATTTACCCATGCAAATAAAAAAGACCCCATATGTAGTCAACTGCTGATACTCATTACAGAAATCCTCGAAGAATGGAGATTCTGTAACAATCAGCACTCTGACAGAAAAATCCCAGAATGAATAAAATGCTTTTAGATTTTATTTCTTTGCTGCTATGACTGAAAAGGCTCAACCAAAACGCAAAAGTATGTATTTTTCAATATGTAAAATACATTTTTATATAAAAAATAACACACAAACACTTTATTACACACACAGAGATCCTTCCCTTTTCAAAACTCCAGATTCTCCTCCCTCTCAGAAACCAGGTTCTGCCCTAGCCCTGCTTCCTTTCATGAAGTTCACCCCTCACCTTGCATTTCAACCAGAGGGCGACAGGGCAAGGGAAAGCTCTTTTGGAAAACTCACTTCCTCCCTCTGTTGGCACAGTAGTTAAGCCACCTGATTTAGAGAATCACAGGATTAACTAGGTTGGAAAAGACCTTTGAGATTATCGAGACTTCATCCTGCTGCTGTTATTCTTAGAGCAAAAAGTGATTTTAAGAAGTTGGATATAAACTTTCAGTGAAAGATAGGGATAAATCTGAAAAAGAGGTTTTTTAAAGCAAGACGTAATACTTTAACTTTCCTACTTTTCACTACATGGGCAGTTTTATCCCTTAAAATAACATTTCTAGTTGGATTCCACATATACACAGGTATCTATCTGCCTCTACACCCAAATTTCAGACATAGATGCCTCTGCCATAGCATCTTAATCTGATTTTCCTGGTTTTCTTGCCTTTGCTATGCTGCTTTGTTTTTCCTCAGTTGTGATCTGGGCCCAATTTTCCCCCTAGTGTTTAGATACTTAAATACACCTGAAAGACTGAAAAATACTTTGACGCTTACCATTGACAAATATCTACTTTCCTGTAATATAGTATCAGAATACATACAACATACAGGGGCTTCAAACAGTTTTTATTGCAAAAATGCTGGGCTCTTGTGTGCTGCAGACTGTGGTTGTTTTGTGCCACATGTATTTCCTAAGCCCTTGGTTTTAGACATAAGTATGCCTTTTGTATTGGCCACTGTTTTGGAGTTACTGCTTTGTATACATCATCTGAATTCCTTTCTGCAGTAGTGATTATTCTGAATAACAACAGAGACTTGTTACATTAAAAAAACCTCCTGCTCACTCACAAAAACCAGAGCAGCTATTATAAAAGTAATTGGTTTTCAACCCTGCTTTAATTAAAAAGAATAGTTGGGGGGAAAATCATGTCAGAAAGACACCAGAAGTCAAAGTAAGACTTCACTAAAGAACTAAGTGTCCTGGAGAAAATGTAACAGCATTTATTCAGATCATTATGATGGGGGGAGATAAAAACTACTAAGAGAAAAGTCTGACATTGTGTGCACAGAGCAGATAATTTTAAATAATTTTTTTGGTTTTGTTTTGGGCTTTTTTAAAGCAGAATAACATCCCATTTACAGAACAATAACTGCTTGCTTAATTTCACATTTCTATCCTTATACACAATGCACCTACTAAAGGAAAATCTCAATATCCTGGAACTATCCATTGGAAATTTATCCCTAAACTTAAAATGTTGGTGGGAACCAACATTTTCTGATCTTTCATCCCAAACTTTAAAGACAGCCCTTCTGGTACACCAAATACTCTACAAAAAATATAAACCACAGATATCATTACAAAAAACTGGGAGTGAACAATAGAATTCACAGTGAGAAGCAGCATAGCTCATAAAGTGTAGTACTGGGTATGCTTGCATCACAATCCTAAATTATATCCTATCTCTTTTACACAGAGGAAACAAACCCACCAGCCCTCTCCAAAACTAAATTTTTGCTTCAACCCTTGATATTGTTTTTGAGCAAACCCCTTTTTCAGAGCTTGTTGGTGCTTCCCTGGTAGTGGCCACAGGATTTGGGTCCCAACTTCTAAGATGAGCGCTGGAATTGTGCCCATGGTGTATGAGGGGATCAGAGGCTAAATCCTGGTCCTGGGTGGCTCCTTTACTTTTTTCTTCTTTTTAAAAAGTTCAAGGGCCAAGTCTATTTTGTGCTTCCTCATATTGGGCTGTCAGAGAATAGAGCTAAAGACAAAAATGCTTTGAGGATCATCACTTCTTTAATTTATGAAGGAAAAAATCTAGTTAAAACATAAGGAGTATTTTTAGAATTTGGTTCCTAAATTTATATTTACATAACTGAGTACAAATTAGATTTTGAAAAAGTTCTTGGAACTTTCACTTACTTAAAGAGGACAGTGGTGCCCTGAATATTAAATTCTGCTGCTCAGAAGATCCTAAATGGATTTATGTGCCTGGGGAATCTGAACCCTGTTACACATAATGCCTTTTCAAATGCTGCTCTATGCCTAACTGGAGATTAGGGAGCTTAACTCTAAACACCATTTGTTTCCAACACTTGAGTTTCAATTTATATATGCATACCATGATTTATAGGTATTACTATGAAGATCACCTCAGCAGAGGGTTAAATCACTGCTTTGATGCAATTAACTGCAGACTCTAATTGAGGTACACCAGCAGGCCAGTCTGAGACCTCCAAAACTCACAGGCCTGCATCCTTCACCCCTAACACATAATGGAAAGAAAAAAACCCTAAACATTTCAGCTAGTCTGCATAGTTTACAAGTGAGCAAAAACCAGCACAAGTGCACAGAAGCAAGTAGTGATTCCTTCCTCTAAAGTATGTTCCCTGAAAAGTGCATAAAAATATGAAAACTTACATATTTTGAAGTCTGGTAGGAATTCAAGGAAAATAAGGCCTATTTCTATTTTCCTCTTCTGGCCTTCTGATTTAAACAATCAAGCTTGTCTTGTGCAAGCCCCACATACATACATTAAACCCAGGACCACAAACAGCATTTATTAAAATCTTACTAGGATTAGTCTTTCTGAAAGTAAATGTGATACACATTTTCTTTTTATTTCATTGCAGATACAACTTACCAGGAAAAGGCTTGGCAATGATGAGTGATTCTGGGAGAATTTTCAAGAGTGAATCATGATGATTACTACAAGTGGTGGCTTTACAACTGCAGGAAAACTTTGAGAGTCCCCATTTTACCAACTTGGTGTTTTATGTTCTCAAATGTACAGGCTTTTTTTCTATTCCATTTTAGCATATTAAAGTTAAATATTTTGTGTGTGTGCACAGCCGATTACACAACTGTACACTTCAGCTAACCTGCTTCTTATAAAAAAGCTGAAGCTTTCAAATAAAACATGGAAATTTTCTTTTAAAGACCATCTAGAAAGAAAACCACTGGCACTAGAACAGTCTAACTTTGTTTACCTAAGGACGAGAAGTCAAAAACCTTTCAACTGGTCATGCATCCAATACCTGCTCTCCTCCCACTTTTGGTACTGAAAATTAACATCAGGGCTGCTGAACCATAAACATATACTGGAAAACTTAAAATGTCAAAGACACTGTTCATAACCCTCTCAACACCTTTTCCTTTTATCCCACTCTCCATCTTGTCAGATTGAGAGCTGAACTCAAAATATTTGTTCAGTTAAGGCAAAAAGCCAGAAACCTCATTGCTTGGGATTTTGTTAATCTATACCAAATCAACACAATGTTTTTGTGGAACACTTATTACATTATTTGCTAGACAAGCACCTTTTTTTTTTTGTGGTCCCAGGCCATATTAGTACCCCAAGTAATAAAACAACACATTAACCTTTGAGAAGCAGTTTGGTGCAATACACAGAGACCAAGAGCAGATGTAGGAAATATGAAGGATAATCTCCAAATTTAAGTTCCCCTGTGGATAGTACTGACCTTCTTAAGAACTACAGCTGTGAAATATTTGAACAGATGAAGTGACACTATTGCTGTCCAAATCGCACACTGATATTTTATGGCAATAACTTCTCCTTGAGCAAATAAACATCCATTCACTTTTCATGACACAAACCTCTATAGCTAAGGAGGGAATGGAAGTTCTGTCCAGGGCTGCAAAGTTTCCAAAGTACTTTTGCAAGACTACTACATATACACACACACCCACACCCATACCCACACCCAAAAATTTATGGCTACAGTAACAGCTAAACCTAAATTTCACTGTGATAAAAATCTTGCTTGGCTCTTGGTGCACTGTGAAAGCTACAGAGGTGCCCATCACTCCCTCATTAGCTACAAGGAGCGATAAATTCTAAATTACTTAATCAAATTTGTCTGTACTCCCTAAGTGTGGCACTATGTCACAACTGTCATACATGAATGGAATATAATTATTTTTTGCATAAATACAAATCTCAGTGAAGAAAAAAGACTAATGATCACATTTTCACCTTTTTTGATGTCACATTACAAAGTTTTAGTGGAACAGAGCAGCCATGTTTGCACCTACACTTCATGAGGTAATAGTGATTACGTCACAGTGTGTAAAAGTGGCCATTGGAACTTACCAGAAAATAAAATGTTCAGATCACACCATGGAGGGATACCAAATCACCTCTCAAGTCAATCTTAGTGCACAAGGCATCAAGTTTTCTTTTGATTTTGTAAGAGCAAGATGTTGTGTATTAGTAAAATACATATTGCACATATATATTTGCAATTTGTAATGACACATACTGCAATGAAACTGTCTCTGCAACTGGTAACATAGAGCTACCATACATACAGTTTGAGTGAAACTAGAAAAAACTCACCTATTTGAAAAAAGAACACTTGACAAGCAACACTGACAAACACCTTCTGGACCAGTATCTACTGGAGTTTCCACCAGCTTCCCTCCACCTAGAGTGTCCTCACAAAGCTAGTAACTGGAAGTGACACAGGGCTAATATCAGTTTTGCTTGCTTTCTACCACCTCCAGCTTTAGGAGTCACATTTTCAATTTTATATTCACATCCTTAGACCATCCAAGAGCTCAGACAAATCTGCACAGTGAAGCCCCCTGTAGCTTCACTGGTGAAAATGAGATGCATCATGAAAAGTTAATATCATGCCTCTGATTCTGAATGTACCATGGACAGCATGTAAGTACAGAAAATGTATTACTGGAATATGGGGAAGAAAACTGCTTAGAAATCTAATTAAAGAGGAATTGTAGACTGCTGCTTGGAAAATGTTTCACTGTCTGTACAGTGTGGAAACTCTTGTTTTCCTTAACAAAAGAAAAGGAAGAAGCCTAGAAATTAAGAGTGGATTCTCAATCATAATAACAATTAATGTTGTGAATCGTGCAAAATTTTAAATGAAGAGTAAGGGTAATCTGTAAACCAAGGACTGATACCAGCAAACTCAGAGTAAACTCACCTTCTATCACTAGCTCAGCAAGAGAGGCCAGTCTAGGAGATTGATTCTTTCAGGCACATCACTGCTCCTGTCTCCCAGAAGACTGGGAATTCACATTATTTGGCTTTTTGGTGCAGGGTTTTAAATGAGATATTCATGTTGAAAATTATTCTAGCTGTACATTTGCTTTTGGAGAGGTACTAGGAGGTGATCTACAATTCTGACAAAGTGTGGTTGGTATCCAGGCACCTTCCCAGACGCACTGGCATCCGTTTGCTGCTGGACAGGACAGAGTTTACACATCAAAACCGAACAACTTGATTTATTTAAAATTCACCTCAAAATGCATTGTGTTTAGTTTCTTTTTTAAAATGAACATTCAAAGCATCAAAATATTACTAATTTTAAAAGAACCTCTGTTAAGAATAAGATAATTTACATATTGTAGATTGTGGCTGTGAGGGGAGAGAAACAACCGATGGTAGATTAGGCACAGTACGAAGGCCAACATGCCAGAAAACAATGCAGCTTTATGCTCAACTTTTAAATGATCTGGACAAAATAAGACAATTGGGCAGGAAAATGAAACCAACCACTTACTTGAGGGTGTTTGTATAAAATAAAAGTGTTAGTAAGTTTTCTATCTAGACCTAGCTCATTCATGTATTTAAAGAACTTTATCTTCTTCCAAAAAACAAAAAATGTTTCTAAACCAAGGCAGGCTATTATTTGGAACTGGCATAGTAAAATAAAGGATCACAGTATACAGAGCTTAAAATCCTGTACCAGGAAAGAGCAACAAGTGGTTTACAAGGGGATCGTTTGGGTATATTATCTAATTTTTAAAAACAGAGATATAAAATATCAGTTGCATAGGGATTTAAATATAAGGCCAAGCAGGAGATTAAAGTAAAATAGAGCTCATAAGAAGGGCACTATGGTGTCAAAACATAGTATTTTCATTTGAATTAATGTCTAATTCAAAATCACAGTATTTTGCTAGTACTACAAAAAGTGAATGTCAAACTGTCCCATTAATGTTGAACTGAAAACTGACATTAGAACTTCTAAACAGTACAAAACTAAAGCTCATTGTCTAAACCTGATCAGTGTGTTAGCACAACAGTGCTTGGTACGTACCTGATTTATATACTCTACCTTCTGTAAATAATATAAAGGTTATTTTTTGTTAATAAGTGTGAGATCACAATATTACTGCATGCCATCAGTGGTTTGCAGGCTTACTTGACATTTAATTATTCAGTCTTTGAAAGTGTAAGATCCCACCCTGCAGAATCTTCACCCATTGAACACAGAACACTGTCATTAATAAAATACAATAGAAGTTCCATCACTAAAAACTAACATAATAAGCCAGGATTTTAGGTCTAAACCCAGTACAATTCATTATTATTAACTCACAGCAATTTTTTGTTAGGAAGGTAACCTGTAGACTTCCAAATAATCTTGTGTGTATTAAATATAAACAAGTATGTAACTAACGGTTGTCTCTTGGCATTTCAAGTAGATTATTCAATTGTGAAAGTATTTCTGCAAAATCAATTTTGAGTTGTTAAAATGAAGTTCAAATATTAATTTCCATATCTACATGTAGCTTAATTAACCTAACATTGTAAGGAATAGTAGTGTAAGGAAAAAAGAATTCTCCAGATGAATTAGGCATTAAGGTATGCTAACTGGGAATACCTGAACCAACATTGTAACTGAAAAAGTGCATAAACATAGTAATACTACAAATGTGTTAACTACAGAACAAAAGGTTTTCTGAAAGCTAAGTGATATTATTTTACATGTTATTTACAGGCTGTGATTTTTCCAGACACCACAGAGCCAATTCATGATCTTAAAGTTCCTTTGATATATTCAAACTGTCCTTTGGCTTCCATCCTACTCGGTGAAGAACTGATTCCCACCCTGGGGAATCAGGTACTGTACAGGTTGAACAACACTGCCATTGTGGTTCTGTGATTCTTCAAAATTCGCTTCTTTCCGTTCTTTGAAGACAAGGCAGTGTTTTCACTTCATGCTTTTCGTGGGCGTCTCGGACTCCGTAGACTGTCTGCCATCAGTCCACGCCTCCCGCGTGCTCTTCAGGGCCAGCGTTTTCTGCTGGTCCACCACAACATAATCAACCCTCTCGTCTGCCACGCTGCTGCCTGAGCCACTGCTCTTTTTCTGGGAACAGTGAGAAACAAGTTCAAATAAACTAACAGCAAAAGAGCAAGTAGATATCCCAAACAGGTACAGAACAAACACAGGTTTCTCATTTGAGAAATGACCATTAAGATGCTTTTGCTGAAGGCAATTTTGAGCTCCTGATGGCAGAACTGCAAGAGCTGAACATCTGCTTACCTTACGAGGTGGGGTAGACTTTCCCGAATCTAGGTCCAGATCTAAATATTCCACTTGTTTATCTCCTTTAGGTTTTACCATAGGGCTGCTTCCTCCATCAAGGCTGTTGCTTCCAAACAAATTCTGAAATCATAATATAAACAACCTCAGCTACAAACGTACAAGTAGTAGTCCTCATTATGAAATATGCTTACTATAAACTGCCAAAATGTAAAACATTAAGGAAATGACTGAGACTCTTGCAATCACTTAAATCATGCAAATTTCATTGACCCTGTATGGCAAGGGGATACATTCTATGTCAAAACTGGGACAGAGTCAAAAGCCAGTGGGAAGGAAAAACCCAAAGACCACCTCCCAAATTTAAGGTTGCCACCAAACCCATCTGTGCCTTCCACTTAATGTCCCCTTCATATCATGAAATTAGAACAGAGAGTGTTTTGTTCTTTCTAAATGTAGTTGTCATATCTCAAATTTAGCGTTACTTAAGCACAAAATTTTTTATTTTGTTAAATTGTTAAATACCTACAATAATTTCACCTTTACAGTAGTGGCAAAGCTTCAAATGAAACTTTTACATTTCATTCAAAAGTCATCATGGTTAAATTGAAAATCAGAATATTGTTCAATTGACAAGACCAAAATATTTAAACTTTGGAAAATATGTGTGGGGCTGGCTGAACTGAAGTTGCATTGTATGTACCTAAATTTCATTTAGCCCAGACTTTTACAACCTCACCTCCTCTGTCCTCTCCCAGCCTGATCCCTCCCTCTTAACAGGTGTTATAGGAACAGTACAATAGAAGGACTCTTCTCTAAAAGATAAAGAAAAAACAGGAAGACAGAGGGCAGCAGTCAGCAAAAAATGAAGAGGAAGGCAGAAGGAAAGACAGACGGGTAAGGCTGAGAGCAACTTCAAAGAAAAAGCAGAATAATGCTGATTTTATTAAATAAAACAGAAGTATGACATGTCCAAACAAGATGCTTCATAGCTGATGACAGAAAAAGATGAAAAAATACGGACTCCTTGCTAAGATAGAGTTGGAACAAATACAAGTTCTCAGAAAGTCTATTTAATTGTCAGATTTTAAAACAAAGGCCGTGAGATAACTGGAAATGTTCTGGTTCTTTAGGAAATAAAATATTTTATGGGTTAAAGCTCAGTGGGCTGGGCTTTTTAAATTGAAGTTATCCATTATATCTGTATTGTCCAACTCATTTAATATGAAGTGGTAACAAGGACAAACACGAACAACTGATATGAAGTTTTTGTTGCTCAATTCACTGAACAAATTTCTGCATATTAAACACACAAAAATCAGATTCTGTATCAATGTTTCCAGCACAAATTTAAAAAGCTGTTACTCTTTAAACAAAAAATAATCTGTTATTTCAAACAAACTAGGCAAGCAGAACATATGCATTAGGAAACAGAAACTTTAAATAAAAGCAAATGAAACCAAAAGGAAATCTGTAGAACAACCTTAAAGAAGGAGCAGTGCAAGCAAACAGAAGATATTAATGAGCTGGGGCATTTATTGTACCATCTTGGCATGGAAGTTAAGCCCCTGGAACAGCCGTAAGAATCAACAGAAACCCGCAGGCTGAACTGTGCAGGGAGAACCGTGGGCATGGGTGGGGCTAATCCCGGGTGTAAAATGGAATGTTTCTCCCACCTGTGGAACGGGACACCACCCATTACTTACCAATGGCCCTTGCAAGAGAGGGGTTAAGATTAAGCATCAGCAGCTCCCCCAAGGCCGGTGCCTTTCCCCTGGGAAGCGCAACTGCACTGTCAGGCACGGCACAGGGCACAGCTCAGGGCGCTCCGCAGGCTCCGGAGCCTGCACCCCAGCAGAGCTCCCACGGGGAACAGCACGAGGGGGACTTGGGACGCAGCATCCAGAGGCAGCAGTGGTGAGCTGGGGGGCAGGGACACTGGAGGAAACTGGGAGGGGATCCCAGAGCAGCAGGGGACAGGGAAGGGAACAGCATTGCGAGAGGGGAGTTCAGGGGCGGTGAGATGGGCCAGCACATGCCATATAAGACGGCAGACACACAGAACAAAAAAGGTGCTAGACAGGCCCTCCCCAAAGAAGGTCTTACATAAATGATTTAAAGATGAAAAATGCTGCTGTATTCCCTACTAAGAACCCGAACACGTGAATGCACCGAACAGGCTGGAAGGGGCTTTGAACAACCCAGTCTAGTGGAAGGTGTCCCTGCCCATGGCATGGAAGGCTGGAAAAAGACGATTTTTAAGGTCCCTTCCAATCCAAACCATTCTATGATTCTATACTGGACAAAAAGCTGTGCTCAAGATACAGGTCTTCCTCCAGTGTTTTATGCATATTCTAAACCACATTTTAGTTTAGGCCTAGGTCTACTGCTATTGCCTTCCTTAAAACTACTGCTATGGGATCTTCTTTTTTTCTCTCTCCTTCTCCTCACCAAAGAAAAACCGGTGTGTATCATTAACTTTTCCTAACTAGCTGCACTCCATGCTGAGTATCTGAAGCTCCATTATCTGAGAAAATTCCCCCCCAAAGGGGAAAAAATACAGACACTCAATACACAAAGACTCTTTCTATCCTCTTCTTTGAAAGAAGCCTAATAAAATACACATGGTTCAGTTTTCATAGAATGTTTACAACAAGCATCAATCCTTTTTTCCCCTGTTCCTTCTACATTCCTTGGAAGATGTCCTTTTAATACAGTTTTTTTAAGCATGTCTTAGAGATCCTAAGACAGTTTATTTCCCTTTATGTCATAATACTGAACTGGTGCATAGCCCAAGGACAAGCAATTACAAAGAAGGAACAGAATCTAGGAAAGAGGTGGGAAAAAAGTCATGTCTTGAACTGTTTTATACAATAGATATGTATATCAGCCATTCTCTTTATGCTCTCAACTTCTTCAGTGAAATTCTACCAAAATTACAGCTTTGCTACGGAGATTTTTTTATCATTCTGTTGATCTAGAAGTATAAAGGGAGTGATGTTGAGTGAAGGATCTGTGTTTGCATGATTTAAAAGTAAGGACTGCACAGGAAGAGAATAGTTAAGACGTAGATTTTACATACTGGGTCTTCAGTGGACTGATTTGGGTTCATGGATACATAATTCTCTTCACTGTCGTGCGAGTCACTGCTGGAAGTTGTGCTATGAACTGAATCCGGTCTGGGAGACACGGGAAACCTGGAGGAGCTAATTACCAGGAATTATTTTACAAACAATACATCTCAAATATCTTAAACCTCCTGGTAAACAACAAAAATAAGCATATTAGAGCTGAAATTTTCATTCAATTTTACTTGAGTGTCACATTTTTTTTGGTTATAAACAGTCCCTTATATTTAATATCACAAAATAAAAATTCACACGGACACACTTTATTTCAATCCACATATACATACATACACATATGCACACATATCCAAAGGAAACTTCAAGCTAAAAATATGATACAGATGTACAGACATTTAGTAACACTCTAGTCAACAAAAATCATTAATCTGAATGAGGAAAAGCCAGGAAACTTACTCTCGTGCAAAGCTTCTGGTGATAGGAGATCGAACTGGGGCTTGTAATTCTTCCCATTCAGGCAGAGGTTTTATTTCTAGTGGAGCTGGTTTTGCTATGTAAGAAACAGACAATCTTAAAGTACAGAATATTCCTAAACAAACTTAAATTTAATAGCTTTTCACAGCCTAAGTACAGAAAAACCTCTATCTTTCACATAGTAAATAGTAGTAAAGAAAAGGAGACACTTCCATTTTCAGAAAGACATGATATATTAACTTATGCTTTTAATCTTTCAAGGTAATGAAAAGAAAAATAACTTAAAAAAATTAAGATATAATATTAAAAAAAAACACTGAAATTTCTGAATTTTGCAGCATACACTTGTACATAGTAATTCTGTTTTGAAAAGAGATTCCAAAAGTGGCAGCATTCTGTCCTCATTCTGCCATGATGACTTGTTGGGTGGCAAGCCCAGGACAGGGCTGATGGGCTGTTTCAGCAGAGCCAGCTCTGGGGACTTTTCTTGGCTCAGGGCCAGTTGTCATAATGCAAACTCTGCCCTTGCTGTGTACATGTGCCCTCACTGGTGAGGTTTCACAGCTCCAAGTGTGGGCAGAACCTGCAGCTAAGACTAAGTTTGCAAAAGTGAGAAATGAGCCAACAGCAGGAAGAGCCAATGTGCCACTCATGACAGCTAACACTGCTCTCAAAAAAGGTGCCATTTTTAAATTCCATTTTCAGAACAGAATCACAAATAGACTATTAGCAAGAAACACATTATCCTTCCCTCCAGCTTATATGTCTCACCCCACTTAAACATTAGGGAAAAAATATATAGAAAGACTTGTGGAAAAAAGTATCAAGAGTCAAACTGCTGTCAACTTCATCCTCCCTAAAACTGTTTTCAGAAAACAAAATGCAATGTCATCATAAAAACAGCCCTTTCTCTCTATCAGCCCCTTTTCACCATGAGTTTTCTGTCTCTTGGCAGGTTCACTAAGATCAAGTGTCAGGCATGTAGTGACAGAACTGAATGTGACATGGGCAAGATGATACTAAAGCATGACTGACACAAAAATTGATCAGCTTGGCTCAAGTCCTCTGTAAAAGGTCTGAGACTACCTGGCAGGGATAAACAGTGGGCAAGGTACTGCTGCAGCAGAGACAGAGACAGGACTTTGTCCAAAGCCCACCAAGAACAGCAGAAATATTTCATCCAATTGCCATGGGCTTTAAAAACCCAAAGGATCAGTGATATTTCTGAGAGATTTTTAACATTTTTCATAATCTTCTCTACTTCTTGTTACTATATAAGGTACCAACTCAGCACCTTCAATAAAGCCCATCAAATTAATTTTAATCCTTGTTAAGAGACATAAATAGATGTCTGTAGTAGCATATGATCAGAGGATCAATATATCACTTCATTTCAGGAGACCTAAGTGAACTGTGATTTCAGGTTATTGCCTAATAGAAGTTATTTCAAGTAACTTAAGAGTTATTATGTACAATTTACAAGTTATTATATACTCGCTTCTAAATCAACAGACAAAAGTCAATCCAAGACACGAACAGCTACAACTTAAGAAATCAGAACACCCATGTTAATATCAAAGAAAAGTTTCCATGCACTGTTCAAGCCAGAAAGTCTTTAACTCCTTATACAGGAAACTGGTTGCTTGGCACGGAAAATGCATCCATGACCTTAGACTATAACAGAAAAGAATATGCCAGAATTAAAGTTACTCTAAAATAACAGTTTTCTTAATTTTTGCTTCACTTATTTTTATAAAGCTCCATATACATACAGTGCTAAAGTACATACCCTTTCTTCTTGTAGTAAAGTCACCTATGGTTTGTGAATCAGTTCGCTCTAAACCATGTGGTTTAGGTCTTAAAATTTTAGGACTTTGACCTAATTGGCAAAAAGAAGACTCTCTTAATAATATTCTATTTGTAAGTGGAAAACTGGAATTTTGTAAATAAACAACACAAACCCCTGCAGAAAGGTTAATGCCACAAGCATAAGCAAGCTGCTGAAGGAGATTTTACAGTCTAGCTGGGGCTCACACTAAGGGCTTAAGCACCAAACCAGAAACAAAGAAAACACTGCATGCAAGTAATAAACATATTGGAGGCAAGCGTAAAAGGTGTACAAAAAGGCTAAAAAGTGCATCAACAAATATTGTAACTGATTGTTACTACTAACTGGTTTCATTTAAAAAAATTAAAAATGTATATTTGAGAAATACCTAGCATGTAAGGAGAACAGTCATGTTTCAGATGCAAGCTGAAGTACCCTCAGAGAAATTAAATCCTCCTTAGTCACAAAATTACTTTGGAAATAACGACTCTTGGGAGTCTCCCATGGTACTCTTAGTAGGTCTTCTAACCACTGTGCATCTCCCACTTGAGATGCCCCAAGAATCTTTTTCCCCAGTGCATTTGTTACACTTGTTCCCCAGAGGTCTCCATCTGCCTGTACCAAACCCCACCACTCTGATCCTGCTGACACAGTGGGATTTTCTTCCTAAATTTCCAGCCTGCCCTCCTACCAAGGCAGAACCCAACCTCCACCAGAAATGACCCTGGCATGAAAATACCAATCACCTCCCTACAGACAGCAAAGCAAATCCCCTCCCAACAAGGATGTTCTTTAGCCCACTTGACCAAACTCTGCAAGCGTTTCAGGTCACAGCATCTATTTCAAATAAACGTGATCAATAATGTGTAATAGCCCTAAGCTTTCATTAAAGTCTACCTGATGAAGTGTTAGTATTAAAAAAGGCAAGTGCCTTCAAGTGGTACACCATGAAGGTATATGAATAAACCAAATGAAAAGTTTAAGTCTGATTATGTTAGAAAGCTGCCCTACAGCACAAAATGGAAAAGGACTGGTACAGACTCAGGTGTGGGCTGGTACTCCCAGCAATGGGTGAGAATGCTTTGCAAAAAATAAACTTGGCAACAAACACCAGAAGTTTGCAAATCTCTACCCCAAGGGCTTTGCATATGAAGTGCTCTATTACTGTTATCACTGAAGTATTGGGAATAATCAACTAACAGCAAGAAAGATAAACACAGAGGTTTTGTACTGTATCTCAACTTCTACATAGTGCTTCTGAGAGACCATGCAGGTAAGATAAAATTTATTTATTCATTAGTAGTGCTTCATAGCAACTTCCTTAAAAAGAAAAGGACATGAAATCATTTTTACATATACAGTTGTTTTCCAATTTCAAAATCAGATCCTCCTTTAAATGGGTCAATGTGCTGACAAAAAGAGTGAGCAGTTGGGCAATGCTGACCAAAGACACAGATCGTGAAGTGGAACACGAAGTATTTCTCACTGGAGCCAAGTCAAAAGCACAAGCCAGCATGTTGGTGTACTCAGTTCTGAGCTGATCCAATATTCTTAAGTCCCTTGCCTATAACTCTCTGATAAAAGCCTGACTATTTAAAAAGACCAGGATCTTGAAATGGATTGAACAAATGTAGAAGTTCAAATTCAAACCCTTTTTATAAAGGACAATTCGATTCTGAATATCATTACCTGATCATACTAATTTTGTATTTCACAATTTTTTAATCTGATTTAAAAGAAATCTGGCCCAAATTAATATGCACTGATGTAAAAGCACAGTTCACGAGCACAGTGAGAACACTAGCAGAGGTAACAGAGTTAATGAAATTATTTAAGCCATAGGCATTTAATAACCTCTGCTCCTATAACCAAATAGACTGAAGTGCCTGACACCCTTAATACAGAGATAAGCTCAAGGAACTCAGGGCTGTAACTCATTATTTCTCCTTCTGTTAATGATGCTATGTGGTCTAGTGCAACCAACCTTCCTGAACTGGGATTAGCCCCATTTGTAAAACGTGGATATTATGTAACTGCCTGCTTCACACTTCATTTAGCACTTACCAACTACTTTGAGATTTTCAGAAGAGCCATATAAATAAGTACAGGTCCCTTTAAAACTTCTATATCATACAAGACCATACAAAACTCACTGAGCTTTCATCTCTTGCTGCTGGAAGACTATTCAACCTCAATAACTTTGGTGGCAAAAGAGCTTGCTGCTACCAACCAGCCAGGATAATGTAATTCCTTGAGTTTAATGCATCACAGAGAATTAAAATATTTGTGCAGGGTGTTATCTTTTTTCTCCCTACAAAACAAAAAAACCAAAAGGCCTAATCTCTGTTGAGAAGCTTATACTGTGCAGCAGGAAATACTCAGCACCAGGCAAAGGAAAAGAGGAAGGGGGGGGATCAAAATCACAACTCTGAGGTTACGTATTTGTAAGTGCAGAATTCTTTCACCCTGTTTTTGCCCATTTAAGAAGATAAAAGTGACATGAGCCTGGGCACTGAAAGTCCTTGATAATATCCCTTGCTGCCTTCAAAGGACAGTTTTCCCCAAGGGCACACCGCTGCATCTCTGAAAAGCAACAAACTAAATAAAATATGGAGGGGAAAGTGCTTCCCACCTGTACAGCAGACTGGTCTTCCACATCTTTTCTATCCACAAATACTCACTAAAGGTAAACTGTCACTGGCCTGTTCTTCTAATCAGTGTAGTGACAGTAGGGCTCTATGGAGAGCTGGCTCCATACAGCATTCCAATGCCAGCAATACTGAGGAACACATTTCCTGTGGTTCCCACAGGCTCAGATTTACCTCATCTCACAAAATGTAACACTTTTAATTCACACACCTATTCTGGGAAGGATATATCTGGGTAAAGGGAAAGAAAAATGGTTTCATTTATGCAATTTTATTTTTTTCTAACTGAAAAGGAAATAAATGTTGCAGCACCACTGGATGCAAACCTACACAGGAAAAAAAAAAAACCCAAATAAATTATGTCAAGTGAAACCAACCAAACAAGAAGTGAAAATTAGATGTTTTCACTGTTCAGTCAAGTCACCACCTGTGAAATGCAAAATGCTACAGCCAGGAGAAAGAAGCTCAGCTTCTGCACGTTCTATCATATTGTACAAGGGCACTCTGAGCTGAAAAATCACTAATGAAGTCTATTTTTCTAACAAATGGCTGCTTGTACAAACTGCCAGGCAGCGCAGGAGATTATGGCTGCAGCACTGGAGTGCACTCAGACGCACGAATTCTGCTCCTGGCATTTGGGGCAAGTCAATGCTGCCTTTGTCTGCGAAGTCACCGGGAGAAGAGTCCATTTCACATTTTGGAGTTTGTTTCAAACAATGCTCTAAACTGTAAAACATTTTTGGTTTTTGCTTCGGCTCTTGTTGTTTTCCATAAAGCACTTGGAATATAATATGGAGGGGGGAGGGGAGAGTTGTCCCACTGCAGTAAATTCCTGCATCAGTGTAGGTGGGTCCTAATGGTTTTGGTTTTGAGGACATAATGCTGAAGAGATTAATTTGTTCTCAGGTTATTGCCTTGAAACACCAGAACTAAACATGATTTCTGTTAAGGACACTTCTTTCCTTACTGGATGCTTGCTCCATGGCTTGCTGGCATGGGATTTCATGTAAGGAAATTGCAAACATCCTCACAAAAGAGGCCAACTCTTCTATTTAAATACCAGCTATTTAGGCCTTACAATTTTAAGGGAAATATACTAAAGTGACATAAAATTTGAGAAATGCTTGATCTGCTAATGCTGTTTACTGACCAACAGGACTAATCCTCCTGAGACAAGAAGATCAGATGTAGGAATGCTAAGGCAGTGCTGTGCTTGGGATAGGAGGGGGAGACCAAAAGCCACATAACCAGCCACATAAATGCCCTGCTTCCACACAAAAGTGCTTTTGGTGAGAAATAACTAACAGCAGTTTCTTGTTTCCATTAACAAAATACACATCTTGCCCCCTTTTCTTTGTAATTAGAGGAAACTGAAATTTGCACTGAGGTCCAAGAATTCCTGTACTCAGAATCACTGTAGATTTTTCCTTGAAAAACAAGGCTGAAACTCACTGGCTTACTCCCACAGGGTTTATTATTTGGTTTTCAATTCTGCAGAATAAACTCCTGCTTTCCTTCTCTTCCTCTTCCTCACCCCAGTGAACCCTAATTCCCGAGTACATGGTCTTCAACACAGAGCTCTACAAATATCCTGAATTTGCTTTTCCATCTCTGTTTTTGTAAGACTGTTTCTTGCCAAGGTACTTCTAATTAGAAACATGTATTTAGTTATACAACATTCAACTGGATTTCCATACTAATATCCACCAACAAATAGGAATATCAATAATGTGCTTTGTTCTGGTTGGTGATAAGACATGGATGTTGATAATGATAGTCTCTTCAGGACAATAAAAACAAACTGAAATCAACTTATTCTTCAATGTTATGAAATATAAAAAGCAGTCACATGAAGAGAGGCTCTCCAGTCTTCTCAGACGTCTTTATCACCTCAAAATAACTTCTTACAGAGAACTGGTACTTTGCATGCTCCGGAAATTAGGAATGAATTCAGAAAAAATATCTGATTATGAAGAAGCCCAAATGGATCTGACAGCTAAGGTTCACTGGTATTCCTAAAATATTTGGCAAATGCCATAAAACTACTCAGAGAATACCAAAGCTATTAATCATCAAAATACTATTTGACTGCTCTAATTTGTGAGTAACTCTAGATGTCTGTACTTTAAAAGCCCTCAAAGCATGATGAACTAAAAGCATTCAATAACAAAGACTGTTTTAAAACCAAAGTACAGTGTTCTGGAGTGTTTATTGATTAGCAGTTTAATACTGCACTAAGATTTGTGAAGTCCAACAGACTTCAAAAACAAAACACAGAAAAAATAACTGAATTTAGATTATTCACCAGAAAAGTAAAACTTAATGTTAAGCCTGTTAAAAACCAATGGATAAATATGACAATATGGGCATCAAAAACTATGTCTTCTTGAAAAAAGTGATGAGGCAACAGCAAAGAAAAGAAAAATTTTATGAAGAGAAATAAAAATAGAGCTTTATTATCCATGTTCTCTTCCTCCTGCTCTACCTCATATCTTTGGAGTTTAAAATTACTCAAAAAAAATCCCTAGCCCCAATCCCTAACCCTCACCATCCCTAGCACTAGTATCGAAGCAAGTATTGCAGTTTGTCTTCAGAAAACTGGTATGTTTAATTTTGTTACAACCATTGTGTCCAGCAAAGCACAGCTTCCTCTGCAGCTGTGCTGCAGCCATCCAAATGAAATCTTTATTGAAATTATTTGTTGTTTCAAAGTTCTGGAAGACAAATCACAGCTGCAAGGACTGGTGCATCACAGTAAGGAGTTATGTAAACTTCATTTAAAGCCATTAAGTAAAAACTAGACTTGTAAAGTAATTTAGTATAGGCATGGACTAAGTGTAATTTTCAGCTAAATGGGAGCTTGTGGAGAATCAAAGAAGAAAAAAAAGCCAATAAATTTGTACTCAACTTGCTTTAGGAACTCTGAGGAAGCACCAAAACAGTCCCCAAAAGCTTAATTTTTTAAAATTTGTAAATGGAATGAACAAGGGGTGTAGCTTCCGAGACAGAAGATTAAATGCATGGATTTCTTAAAAGCAAAAGGAAGAATACCTCTGTTCAAAAAAAGTCATCACAAAAATTACAATTTCTTTTTCAACAGGTCTTTAGTTCAGTTCTTGCTGCAGATTGAAATCACCACTCTCATATTTTCAATGCCTACTTGTCCTAAAGCCACAGAACATAAGAGAACCTTTATTAAAGAATATGCAAGACAATGATGACAGTGTAGAACACCGCAGTGTTGCCAGCTCCTAGTTATTATTATTTCCAAAGAATTGTCAACTCCTGCTGCCACAAATGCTCTAAATGTGTCTCTGAAGTTTCATTTAAGGATGGCGTGCTGCTCCTGCTGTATCAGGACATGCAGTATGTTCACAGTGTCCAACTTAAATATTTACATGTTTGAACATCTAACAAGGAAACTGTTCATCAGGCTATTTATAGGTACCTTCATGATTAATGAGGGTTCTTAATTTCCTTAACAACTACCTACTTTGCCTGGGATTTGTAGAGCACCATGCTACACTGCAACAATGGGAGATTATTCCACTCCTCCAGAAGCATCACAGTGGGTCCTGTGGGGACCAGAATGTGGCAGGTGCTTCCTGCCACGGGAAAGCTCTGTACACAATTACCTTTTCAAAGTGGGCCTGGGTTCTTTCATAAAGAAAACTGGAACTCTCTGTGAGGTTAATCCATTTGGGAGATGCTCATGAGGAGTGGTGGCAAAGATACAGCCACAATTTTAGAAGCAATCCACATATTTGTGGTTCAACCACACAAATTTTGTCTTTTAACATATTAAATGGAAAAAAAAAAAAAAGCTATGAGAGAAACAACCAGATAAGATTTTTAACATTTTTAAAAACAATCACAATTTCCAACTCCATGAGTATTTTCTTCCCTCCCTTGGTTTCTTTTGTTTGTTTGTTTTCTTGTTTTCAAGCTGCAACTGGACATTTTCTTGGCATGAAAAGAAATGTGTGCATCACTCACTGCCTCTAAATCCAAGTTTACCACATGCTGGGCTGAAAATTACCAGGGCCAAGCAGCAGTGTCTTTTAAAGGCAATCATGTGGACTTAAGTTTTAGGAAACCTCTCAGATTAGATGCTGATATATTTTTGTTGAAATATAAGCCTTAAAAAAAAAAAAAAAAAAAAAAAAAAAGTTTAAATGCACTACACCAACTATCTATTGGTTATTTTTGCTATCAGGAAGATAATCTGTGCTGCCCCACTCAAACTAGGACTGAAAATCTTGTTCAAAATAATCTCGAATGCAATTAAACCCTAACAATATTTGGACAAATAGAGTTGCTATTCAAGACAAATGGAGCAAAGTCCAGTACCATGTTGTAAGATGGGAATCCTAAATTCTGTATTGCCGCTGTCAGCAATCTGCTGAGCAATCCTGAGGGCATTGTCCTATCTCAGCTCCCCATGACCCTGAACTAGGACCTGTGCTAAAAGGAACTCTCTCAAAAGTGCTTTTAAGTATTATTGATCAAAAAATTTACAAAAATGACATCTATATTCATTCATTCATACATTACATTCATATATTCTATTCAAATGAATGAGATCTAACTTTTGATTTTTATTCCATCATGGCTATGAATTGTTAATTCAGCCATATGTCCACTGTTCATATATTTCTTTTCAGAAACTTAAAAAATCCACTTTGGTAGAAATGTGCTATGACATAGAAAAAAGAAGTTACTGATTAAATGTAAGTTGAACATCAAACTGAGATTCTGAGGAAGTAGACTCCACCATCACCAATTCCATTGTTGACTTTACACTTTGGTTCATATATTGAAAAACTGTATTTTATCAGTCAAGATGACAAGTACATGTTTCTTAAGAGATTTTAGCCTTACCGATGGGATGATGCTACAGAGTTATAAGGACTTGCTCTGGACGGTTCCTAAACAGTTATTAAAAAAAAAAAAATCTGGTTTTGTAGTTGTTTGGTCTTAAAGTCTTGTTTTAAGATGAGATACCCCACTGCCCTAGCCATGGAAACAAATCCTGGGGCAGGAGGGGGTCACTGCCATTCCCAGAGGTTCACAGACACGCCCATCTCTGAAATGCTGCATCACTGAAATGCTTCCTCCAGGCCCATAAAAAACAATTCACACCTTTTTAGTTATTTTTTGACCACGAACTTTTCCCTTGAAAAGAGGACCTGGTTGTTCTTTGTTGCCTTGTTTGTCTAGGGAGTCTTACTTCACCTTGCTGCATTTGGGCACCTTTAATACTACTGCTCCTTCTTGGACAAGCAATATTTTGAGGAAGGCATGTCACCATCACAACAAAAGTCACTTTTGTTCTGTGGCAGAACCAGTCACTGTCTTTGAACAATTCAGGGAGTAAGACCCAGCTGCATGGGTGGATGCAATATTTTTTCTGCTCGAAGCCTTTTACCAGCAAATACACTTCCAATTTAGCATCAGGACTACATGCAACTGTGGCAAGCTAAAGCAGCCAAAAAGCAGAAATACAAAAATCAATATAGCCAATGGTCCTATGTAACTAAAGAAACAGCATCTTGAAAAAAAAACCAAACTAAAAAAGAGATTATTTTTGTCATTCAATTACAGGTGAATGCAGAAAAGCACCTGCAAAGCACTCTCTGTTTTGTCCCAAGCAATACATGACTTACCTTTTGGTATGCCTCTCTAAAGGAAAGGGAAAGTGCTTTGATTCAAGTTATTGGGGCAGGAGGCAACACTATGTTTTGCAATTACTTTCAAGACTTCCAGAAAGTACTGGAAGCTCCCCATATTTACAGAAGCAGCTGTGAGCTAGAGAAATGAAACTACATGAATCTGAGTTGTAACCTCAAGGCTGTAGATATTCTTACTCATTATTACTTTTTAACACATTTTCTGAAATGAAGCTCTCCTAGAGACCAGTGGAAAAAGAAACAGACTGGGGAGATCAAAGAGCCTAAGGCTCTCACAGCTGGGCTGCACAAGTCCTCAGAAGAATGTGCACATACTTCAGGGAATTTTAGACCTATTACCTACATTTAGTTTACCTATGTCACAATCATGACTTCTATATACTTCTGTATAGTTGTAACTATTCTGAACAATTTGGAGAGTATTAATGATTTGATAAATTATCCTGAGTGTCAGTTGCATATATCAGAGCTGTGAAGACCTTACATGGTACAGTCACTACTGCTGATGGACACACTACCAGATCCTTGCTGCCTGACACATTATTCTTCAAAGACAGCACAACCAGAAGGGAGTGAGTCTCAGTTTCATCTCAGGTTGGCAAAATTAAACAGTAAAGGGAGAACAGAGGCGCTGCCATCACCAAGCCATCCATTTTCTACCCTTGTCAAACTATACTGCCTGTAAGCAGCAAGCCCTTAAACCAAAGGAAAACAGAGGAGATGCTAAACACCCACATTTGACAACAAAAAGCAGTTTTCTTTATGTGCTGGCTTCACTGCATTATTTCTTTGTCAAATGCATTTTTAGCACTGGATGGAACAAACCTCCCTGGCCCACAAGAACATGACTGAGCTAAAGCTAATGCTCACGTGAAAGGTGGTGGTGGTATTTCTAATAGCTTCCAAAAAGCTTGGAGGCAGTGCAAACACTGTTTTTGCAGCAATCTGTATCCAATAAAAAAAAAACAGAGGAGCTTCTTCTGATAGAACATGAGATGTGCCTTCATAACACCCTACTCCCATCTGATCTCTGCAGTATTTCAGAGAAATCTTTGGAGAAACACTGGTGGTCTTCAACAGAAGTTCTTGAACCAATGGCATATTAAACCCCCTCAACATTTAAAGGAGGAATAGCCAGAAGGTAAATATTTTATGTTCCATTTCCTCCCCTTCTGTGTCTCCCAAAGTTTTACTGAATACCCAGGCCTGGTTGACGCTTTCTGTGCACAAATTTGTAGCAGAAGAGTACATTTACATAAACAGAAACAAACTGATAACAGAAGCTGCTACAAGAACTTGAAAGCTGAAAAAGCAATGCAGAAAAATATAAAGCACACACTTGTTTTAGTTAAGTAAAGGTCCACTTAAACAAAGGCTTTATCTAATTTAATTCAAAGGAACCTGCAGTTTTATTTTCCCAAAGGTATATCTGGAAGGAGTTATTTGTGTAGGATCTCAACTACTGAAATGAGAATATATCATCATCCTGATGTGTGATCAGATCTGCTCTTCACAACAATGGAAAACTCGCAGCAGTGCATTTGATAGAGTGAGGCAGGGTGTGTGTGTGTGTGTGTTACTAAGATCAAACCCTCAGTGATAAATCAGAATGATTACCATTCTTGGCAGCTTAAGATATTCACAAAACTTTTTTTTTTTCAGCCCCTAAGTATCTACTATACAACATTTACTTTTATGGACAGTTTTTCTTTAAAATCACTTTATTTTGTAAATTATATTAAACAGTCCTATTATTTTACAGTGATAACATCTTCCGAAAGTCTGCAGGCAAAGATTTCACCCAAGAACTCTACACTCATTAGAAGGTGTGTTAGCACATCTAAAAATCCTTCCCCTGGTGTTAGATATGTTTTTCTAGCTGTAAAGCATTTGAGGACGGGAGCAAAGCAGGAGCCTTACATGCCACTTTCTGAATGTGAAACACTAATTCAGTTCCAAAAAGAAAGATGCAAGAGCAATGATGCTGCCCCAGCAGACATCTGTGCAGCGGCTTTGCACTGCCAACAGCAAAGTGAGCTTTTCAACACATACATTTATTACTTTTGAAGGTCAAACATTTTATAGTAAAATACACAAACTAGCCAGTCTGGGAAAATATTTTAAATCAGTTCAGTTAAGTTTATTCTGAGAATGTTTTCCAGTATCAACTTTCATCAATCGGTTCCTGTCCAGTATTTCTTAAGAACTAAGCAAAACTGCTGTCTGGTAAGACAGAAACAATTAAACACAAGCAGAGAGCCAAAAGTCTTAAAAAAGGCCATGCCTCACTTTTTGAAGATGGACAGGCAGAATCAGACTTCGTACTTTCCATTTCACACAGCTCATCTATCATAGTGATACTCTCTATTTCCCTTAATTACAGGCTGTTTTCACTTAGTGGTAAAAATACTATTTTAAAGGTTTAGTTAGCAAATATTTTGGATCATCTGGATATTTGCCATCACACTTTCCCGCAATGAAGTTAGTCATTCTCAATGTAAATACTAATTTTTTCAAGTACATAAGATTAAAAATAGGACTTACTCAAATGCAAAATAGGGCAGACATTTGACCTAATGTTCTTTAGTTCCCTCTTCTACAAGAAAGTAAGTTATCTCAAAAACTTAGCAGGGAAACAAGTTCTTTAAGCATTTGCCTGTATTTCTAGTAAGATGGCAGATAAAACATTTTAGATAAACTGGAAAATCCAAGCTATTTATTAGGGATTATCTATACAAGTATCTCTCATAGACACATTGCAACCCAATCATCTTGGTTCCTTAAGAACTCTGGTGACCCAAATAACCCTTATTTTAAGGAAAAATAAACACATTACACGCTGGATTCAAGAGATTACTTTTTAGGCTAGATTTGAAGGGGCCTTCTAAAATGAGTGTGTGTACTGATCCTGTTATTGTTATGGCCATAAATTTGTGTTCTACCCAATGCTTTGTGTTCTTCCTCTGTGTCTTCTATATATAAGGACACACTTCTGAATCTTAGGAATTCAGTGACATTTTTTCATTAGTAACTACGGCAATAAAATCTAACCTTATGCTTTTATTTGGCATTGTTATTGTGATGTTTTAATAATGTTAAAAATACTCCTAGGGCTCCTCTGTGATTTGGTTATCTCATAGGATAAAAATTATTTGCAAAATAATTTCTAAAAACGTGATCATTTGCCACTAATCAGAAGTTGAGAGAGCTATGTTATTTTCTTAGATGATAAAAATTAGCTTCTCTTGGACATTTTCCTCACCTTTTCTGTCTGGTTTGAGGTTCCGATCCACTGGCGGTGGCTCACATTCTGCAGCAGGTACCGACCGTCTGGGAGGGGTCTTTGGGCTGGATCTGAAACCCATGTGAGCAGGAGGAGGGACTTGCTTTCCAAATAATGGAAAATCAAACGTGCCTGGTATCATTGGTACATAGTTTGTTTCCTGGATGGGTTCAGTGAAGCTGCTGGAATGCTGTCGTGGAGGAGAGTTGGGATTCATTGGGACATAATTTTCATCTAGTTCTTCACTTGAAACACTTCCCACTGTCAACATGCTTCTGTTTTTCTAGAATTAACATATATTTCCTTTAACAAAATAAGTTATGCAATCAGCTGTGAATCATATGAGTTTTTTAACCTAATCTACTCAGATTAATGTATTCTATTGAAACTGAAAAATCACAAACACTGCACAGCTCGCTTTCTTACACAGGAACAAAGAGCATTCAAGCACTGTCACTGTCGCCTCTCATCAGATCAAGTCATACTTACAAAGTGGTTATGGAAGCCCTCCAATGAATTAGATCTGTCATTCGGAAACGTTCGTGGAATATCATAACAGTCTTGAGAACTAATTTCTAAAGAAACAAGAAGAGAAAGAGGCTATTTATCACCTCTGTTCCTGTCACTTGGCACAGGCATCCAGAGTCTGTTGTTATTTACTGTCTGCTTCTGAGAACACACAAACACACCTCCTGAAACTGTGGCCCCTAAACGTATCTATATTTAAGAGGACTGTGTTCACAAACAACCTTAGCACTCATCAGTCACAACTTGAAGCTCTTACAGTGGCGTTTTTCCATGGCAAGAAAAGAGAAATAAATTTTTGCTTTTAAAGAAGCATCAGAGTCTGCCTTTCAATTGAGCAGGTGTATTAACTTAGTGTAAGAGTGAGAATCTGGGCCCTCATGAAAAACCTGTTCTAAAATAAACAAACAGCAGATGTAGTTTAAGGTCTGGAGAAAGGTTTTCTGACTGATGCCCTTTGGTTGGAAAGTGCTAATTCAACAGGATCCCATCTGTTGCAGGAACAGGTGAATCCCTTCTGAGCTCCCCAGTGTGGTCTCCAGAGGCTTTCAGTTGGAGTGAACTCTCCCTTTTCGGAGTCCTGGCTCTTGGCAGTCCCCATTAAGCAGGTCCTCAGCTCTGTGGCTGGTTCTTTGACGGACAGGGGTCTTTGTGAGACTCCTGGCTCCCAGGTGCTGCTTATCCGTGCAGGCAGCAGGCTGCCTTACCCTGTGGCAGGGATGCCCCTCTTCATGATGCCAGCACAAAAACTGGGCAAACTCTGGGGTTTATCCCCACCTTGCCCTGAAAAATACCTCTGAATTTTTTTTTGAGATTTTCACCACAGAGGAAAGATAAACAATTCTATTCTTAAATACCAAATTTAAACAGAGTTTTCAGAAAGACTACTTTTCCTGAGGCAGATAATCTCAGCTTTGAGAAAATAAGCAAAATAAATAAGCAAATAAATAAGGAAAATAAGCAAAATGAAGAAATATTTTACACAATAAATATATTTACAAAATATTTTACACTCAGTCTACAAAATGAATGAGAAATAGAACAATACTATTGGAGCATCTCTATGATCACATCCATTCTGTATACTGCCTCCTCTAAAATCCTTGTATTCATCCCTCATTTCAAACAATTCTCCTTTAAAATCACCTCTAACATTAGTATCGACTTCAACCAGTACAAAATTTCACTTTAAAAACAACACTGTAGTACCCACCTTCTTAGAAATATGAAAGAAAATGAAATCCTTAGCCCAAGAGTGGTTAACATGACAATACACAACACAGCAGATCTGAAGTACCAACATTTAGGTGGCCACAAGGAACAACTTTAATTTTATTTTAAAACTGCAGTAAGCAAATCTATCACAAGGACAGAAAGAAAGGCTGGTAGCAACGATCATCAAATCAGGGTTGATCTCAAAGCTCTGGGCATACACCATATCCCACTGAGCTTCATGAAACACTTTCAGCTTCTGCAGACTGGACCAACCTTCACTAACCTCACTTTGGTCTTTCTGAAAGACTGATAATGGTAGTATGGAATTCAGTTATATGAGCTTATTGCCAAATAAACATGTCTAGATCTTCAAATATTTTTAGCCAAGGCTGAATGCCACAGTGCAGCATACATCCCTTACCAATGTTCTGGGCTTTGCTGTTCTGATGGTTTCCTTTAAAAATCCCCTTTCCTCTTTCTTAGATATTTTAAACACTGTGAATACAGACGACTTTGTGAGGGGCTACACACTTGTTCCTAGAGGCTAGGAATGCCCCTCACATCATTCAGCCCATTCGTATCAGTCACATCACACAATTCAACACAAAAACTCTGCAGGAACACGCGTGGAATACTGACCTTTCCGGAAGACATTCAGATCTCCCGTGGAAATGGTGTTACTGCGCGAGGGCGGTGCCCCTGCGGCGGGGATGCAGTAGCTGCTGTCAGTGTCTGAAGCAGTGCGACTGATGCTACAGGTTTCCACAGGAGAGCGATCCGCCGCCTGGTGAGGTTTGGGTGGCCGAGGTGGAGGGATGTCTGGAATAGTCTCCAGTTTTGAAGTCTGAGACAATGTTCCCTCTGGGAAAGTTCGTGGGATCTGATAAGTACCTCCGGGTGTGGGGGGAATGTCATAGCTAATGGAGATGTGCCTCATCTGTGCGTCCAATGACGTTGCTGACGGGGTATTGAAAACATGCTGCTCTCCTTCTGCATCAGTCCCAGATGGAGACGCTGCCTTGGGCAAAACATCCTGGGAGTAACTCCTGGGCAGGTTGTAGAGGCTGGAGTCTGCCAGCGTCAGCGCGGAGCGGGAAGGCGGGGAGTCGTAGACGCCCTGCTGCGGGAAGAAGCCGTTCACAGCGTGCTTGCTCCCTGATGGAGCAGGGTTTTTGTGGGAGGGCAGGTTATCGTTGCAGTCTGTTTCTGAAGAGCTGGATTTTGCAGAGTCAGCATGAGATCTACATGTGAGATTGCAAGATTAGAATGTTGATGAACACATAGAGAAAAACAAACATTGCAAATCATAAACACAACGTTTGTCATGTAACCAGCTAAAAAGTCTACCAGTGTCTTCCAATTTTTTTTCATTTTTATTTTTTTTTAAATGACATGCAGGAACTTAATTATTAAACAAACAGTAGAACCTAAGGATCTTAAGTAGCTACATCCACGCAAATCCATGCATGTGAAATACATAGCACAATTGTGGAGCTTTACCAGCAGCTCCACAACAGGTTCATGTTTCATAAAGCAAGTGATTTTCATGATGCCAGTTTGAAGCCGAGTTTGTTTGGGGGTTGAAGGTTTTTTAATTCTTATTTTTTTAACCCATGCTGCAAACTAGCAGCACTTTATTGGCTTTGTTAAAGGCAAAAATAAGATGTTCAATTCTTGGATTTGCAGTACTTGCCAGTTCTAATCATTACAAACAAAATGTTAAGGGGAAAAAATATGACTGCTCATAACCCCCCTAAATGTGTGCCTGAAGTCATACTGACCATAGAAGACTTATTTGAAATAGGTAAGGAAAAGAGAAATAAGAGATAAGATCATAAATAGGAGGCAAATAGTATGTTCTTTGAGGGAAAAAAAATCCATAGGTTGCATGTGCAACAGAGAGCTTTTGTCTTGAATGCAAATGAAGGCAGTGTTGTTAGATAAAGCTGCAGAGAAGTTTACTTTTGATTTCTCAGGAAATCCTTTTATGAGAACAGCACTCATTAGTACTGGTACTAACCACTACCAGTAAACTTACATGGAAAGTAACCACATTATAATAATTTTATTTCCTTTGTAGACCTCTCCATTTACTATGCTCTAGGCAGACAAATTCTGTTACCAGTCTGGCTCCTTGCTTAAATGAAAGTCAAGACAGTGGCAAAATACTAACACTGGAGATGTTAGTGGTGTAGTTAAGGACGTCCAGACACTTCTTGATCAAATATACCATGATATTTCCTATTTTCATTACCTCAATACCATACCATTGTGTTAATTTATACATGCATATGTAAATACTTCAGCATGCATTTGTATCAATGGATACCTGCTATACGGCTCTTAGTAAGGTCTATTAAGCAACGGGACCCCACAGTTCAAAAAACTTTTGAGGAATAAAATACATGAATGAAGTACACCAACTATCATAAGAAGCACTTTCCTCCTTATTTAATATGCTGTCCACCTCAAAGTGATCACAACCAACATTCGTTATTCACATTTCATTTGTCATTATGTTTGTACAAAACTTTCTTAAGGGACAGCTGGATTTATCTCCCAGACTTCTAGCAACCTGAGGAAAAAAAGAATCCAGTTTAGCTATTCCTTTAGGTTCCCTTTTCAGTCATCAGAGAAATGGAGACAGTGAGAAACACAAACTGTTCTTAGATATCCATCTAAACCCGATGAATCACTCCCAGATTGCCTCTCTGCCAGCTATCAGGGGAACCAACGTGATCAGCTTGGAATGGACATCTACACTCAAGAAAAATGTCATTCACCTGTTCTGTTTAACAGCAGGTACAATCTTCCATTGGGACAAGAGGCTTATGACAGTTCTCACTTCAATTTTATCACATTTTCCTATCAGCTTATTCTTATTGTTGAAACATTTTTTTCATTAGAAAAAGTACAGTTATTTTGCTCTGGTTACTATCTTAAACATAGATTCAGTTCTGTCACTGGTCAGAACTGGTTTCAAGGTAACTCTGAACATTAATCTTCATTTAGTTTAATCAATCCTCCCAAAAAGAAGAGAATTTTCTCATTATTTATTCTTGGCACAACCAAGGAAGTGAAACTTCCTATATTCCTTATGATGCTGACCATTAATATATCTCTCTTGTTTGTTAACAGTTTACTCCCTTTGCCTCAGAGCTTCAAAAACTAATGAATGAACCACTGGAAGTTTAAAACACTTGCAAAAAATAGAGCACATAGGACTGGAGGAAGCACATGAGGTTACAGAGTGCTTAATAAACTGTGAACACTGAGCTCAGCCCCTGCTGCAGTCCTTCCTCTTTATTCAAAGGATTGATTCAGGAGTTCCTCACTTTATAGATGCACTCTTCTAGTTCTATTATATCCATTTAGACCAAAATCCCAGAAACAGTTAACCATTTTTTGCATGAGCAAATATAGTGGCAAGGATTAGGATCTCTATTTTTTACACTATAAAAATAAAGTGGACAGTCTAGAGACTCTGGACAGTGACAATCAATTGCAGAACCAAAATTATTAGTTCCAGTTCACTGGGATATACTTTAAAAGGAAAAAAAATCTAAAACTATAGGAATAAAACATAAACACTACATTTATCTTACAAAAACATGGAGGAATATATAACCAAAACTCAAAATGCAACAAGACATTTACAATACCAGTGTCTAAGGATTACCCATGAAATGGAAGCAACAAACACTATCTTTTTAAATATAGGAGTTTTTCTGGGTCTAAGTGAATGATGCTTCTTCTTTCTTGACCACAAGCACATGTGCAAACAAAAGACTTTCAAAAACCATGGCACATGAGGCAGCCAGGTCTGTCATTTGCTTAGCTGATGGCAACAGCTTACATTTCTTATTACAAGAAGGTATTGCTGATTTAATTCACAATTTTAGAAGTCATCTTTTGGAATCATTATCTTAGTCTACTGAAATAGTTTCCAAAATATGAATGGGCTGTAAGCAATCTAATATTGCATGACTGAAAATTTGAAGACACTTTGAAACAAAGAAAGCAGTTTATGTGAAAACAAAGACAGGAAATTCAGCCTCTGAATTTTAACTATTTTCAAAAGTCAGCATTGACCACTGATCATGATAAGAACACTCTACACAATTCTGAAAATGCACATTGCATAGTTGACAGGAACAGACTACTCCTGGTTTGGTTTTTTTTTAATGACTTCTCTACTTCAGGAATTTTAGTTTTTCACTTTAGTACAGCTCAATAAAAAAATCAATGGCTTAAATATTTCATTAACAATTGGTTATTATGGTAAGTATCAAAGGGTTTTCACACCTCAGTTTAAAATAATGGAAAAGCTGGATGTAACACAATGATGACTCTTCACTTTACAAGCAGAGGATGACTATAACATGTATTCAGTGTTATCACACGTGGGCATCACATATGTGCAAGTAATGGTGAGTGGCCAAACTATCCCTTACTCAGTGCTAGGACTAGACATCTCTTTCCACATACCAAGAAAAGAAAACTGTCCAGCCTATTGATCCACAAGGACTGGGCATTAAGGTGCATGGAGAGGAGGTAGGGCAGTGAGGCAAGGGGAGCCCAGTAAAAAGCCAGCTTCCACATACTAAAAACCACTTGTTAACAGAGACCCAGGAAAAAGGTTTATAAAATGTTTTAGTCTGAGGGGTAATCATCTCATTTTTGCAAATAACGTGTTCGGGCTGGCTTGACCACTCATCCTTTTCAGCTGATTCTTTTCCCATCTGCAGGAATAAATATGACTGATTAAACAGAATATTATGAACAAAATGGCAGTAAAACTGCTCTTGTGTGCCAGCAATCTGGGACAGCAACAGTAAGCACAGAAAAAACAGGATAGACATAAAAATAAATAACAACCAGCTCTCTCTTTTCAGAAAATGGAAGCCAAAGTTATATAGTTTTTCTGTTAAAACTCACAGAACACCATGCAAGACGAGTCTCAAACAAACAATATTTTCAGGCAAGTTAATGGCTCTGTGATTAATTTCTCACGCGTGTTCCAAGAATGGCTACTGTTCACTCACTGCAGTGGAATCTTTTTACTTTCAAAGTCTTCTAATAGCAGGTATTCCTGCCCTTCTTCTGAGAGAAAGGGTGACCCTTGGCTGGTTCATACACATAGGAAAGATGAGGAAGACAGCATTTAGTATTTCAATACACCTCTCGAATGAGCCAGAACAATAAGGGATTTGGAAACAGTGCTTGGCTGCTTATCTAGGATACAAATACAGACCTTAAAAATCTCACTAAATGCTACAGTGAAACAATGCTCTTTCTCAAGTCATCAGTGATTAGAGCATAAAACTATTTGAGACTAAATACTGCATGATTGTTACAGCTGCAATTGCTGCATCCAAGGTATTCTCACAACAGCATGTGGTGAACTTGATGACACTGTAATGAATGCTAAGTCTGAAACACTACAATTCTCAGAAATCCCAAAGAGGCAACTCAGATACTTCTAAGTTTCACAGTTACCCATCTCACCCAGAAAAAACTTCAAAGCCTTGAAATAAAATTCAGTGGTTCCCAGATTACCTGTAAAGTAACATGCAGAATCAGAATAGAAAATGTTCCCTCTGCATATTGGACACTTCTAAGTCTAAAGGGAAAACATCACAGAAATCACCATTTAAGGAACAGTACCTGCCTGTTTAAATACAGCTATTAAGCCTTGCACTTTACATCAAGTCTGTATGAAATACACAGAGAAATTATTCCAAGCCTGAAAATTAACAGGAAAATGATGCAGCCATTTGGTTATTTTTCTTTGCCTGTAAGGATGTGGATTGGGGTAGAGTCCACTCTTACTAATCATCTTAGTAATGTGCTACACAGATACACAAAGCTCTCATTCCATTGGAAAATGTCTATATGCTCTATACTGTGGTCCAAATCCAGCAGCTTACCTACTTTACCAGACATAAAACGTAGGCAGTCCTTTCAGGTGGAACTGAAAGTCCAGCAAGACTATTATTCTGAATTCTCATTATTACAGCCTTTTTAGTGAAAGGGCACAGCTATTTAGTTACATAAAATTAACTTAGCCCATATAATATCCAAGTCACAATGCCAAAGTCTTCAAATATTCCTACAAAATCATCATTTATTCAAATAATCTCTAAACTCTCAAAGATTTTGTTCAGTTCTTTCGGTTCACTAGGCATTGTATCTCCATTGGACCTTTTGCCTTGCCCAGTACCTTCTCCCTTGTGTCACCAGTGACTTCCTTGAGAAATTTTGGAGGCTAATCATGGGCTTTGTACTTTGCTATATTTTGTGCCCCCTTCTATGGTCTCCTCAGTCTCTACTTAACCCACACATCACATAACTGTGGAAGTCAGGTCAAAAAGTCAATTACACATCCCAATCTTCGTAATTCCTAAAAATACCTTCATGTTATGGTGGTAAAACTCTGCTGAGCCTGTCCCTTGCAGAAGCAAACAGGCACTCAGACACATTTCTGATGGGCCAGGGCACTGAAATGCAAGTTAATTCCTCTGCCAAGCTGCTCTGGAAGTGAAACCAAACTTAAAAGCTCTTGGCAGGAGCACTGACATACCTCCTGGGCCCTATCTGCTTCCAAACATCACTAAACACTGAAACCTTTAACACTGGGTTTCCCCTTCTCCTGCAGGAGGTCCAGGGGCACACCATACTGCCTGTAACCTGCACATTCCATACACTGGGGGAACTGTGGGCTCATTCTCTTCTTTTAGAAGGAAGACTGTAAACTTTTCTACCACATAATCATCAGTAAATGGAGCCGGGAACTCCTCAGGCACAACAGATCAAGACAAAAATGCCAAGGGAGCGCAGAGCACATGGCACAGGAAAACTGACAGAGCATCAAGGTGTTGATGCAGAAGGCACTGCCACTAAAAGGCATGGTCTAAGGCAGCATGCGAAATACTCATGAAAACACTCTCAAAGAAAGCTTTCCTCAGCCTTCCACGTACTTGTCTGTGATCACAAAAAGAATATGATATTTTGGTTATTTTTCTGGAAGTACCCCAGCAGATTATATTTGAAATTACTGCAGAAAAGAAGTTTGCTAGAGGGATTTATAAGGTTCTCCTACAGAATGCTCAAGGTTGGAAGGGACCTCTGGATATTATCTGCTGAGCTTTTCCAATACCTCTAAGCAAACCCTTCAAAATATAGGTAGGAGGAGCTTGTACAGTCAAGTTCATTTGGGGTTCTTTTAAACAATTTTTTTAAAAGAGGACAGAGATTCCAGTATGTCCCTGGGCAGCCTACTCTAGGAATGGCCACCGTGATCCATTCTGGCAAACCACAGTGATATTTCCCAGGCAGCTTCTATGCAGGAGGTACTGTGTATTTATTTAAGTTAGAAGTAGCAGTTGGAGAAATAGAGATTCAATTCCATAGAAGTTCTAAATTTTCTCTTCAAATTTCCCATTGCACACTTCTTTAGAGAATTGACTGTGCAGGTACTCTTTATTCAATAAAAAATAAAGCTTCCTTTTAAGTATCTGTTATTTGGAAAAAGCTGAAATGGATATGGAAACTGAGTGGTTTCAGCCTCTGCATTCTTAGTTATCATAAAATAATTGGGGTTTTTGTTGTTTTAGAGTCTGAACCATGCTAGTAATAGCAAACAAATATCACTTGAAGATCACGGTACTCAGTGATGTGGTAACCTGGCAGGTGACAATAACATCAGCATGTTTTTTAAACCCCTTCCATGAAAGCAGCAAAACTGGGGCACCAAATTCCAGGAGGGAGAAAGGTTAAATTCATCCAGCTTTTTCTAGTCCTAGACTGGACTAAGCATACCAGATTGTGACTAAATAACGGTGTCTCTGCTCTGTGCCATGCACTGCTCCAAGCTACAATGAAATCCTTGGATTGCTGCACTACTGTGATACTCCTGTTGGCAATTGCTGTCCACTCTTTTGGAGAATGTAATATGAATCTAGCACTGATCAAAAACTTACTATTGCAGCAAAAGGTTTAATGCATGGAAAGAAAAGAAGGAAAAGTTACAGGCAGCTTCCCCAAGTAGATCATGTGCATCCAAATGCTCAATGGCTTGGCAATAAAAAAATGCTTTTAGCACAAACATTCTTGGCCTGTAATACAAACAAGTGTTATTAAGAAACAAAAGTCACCTACCTCATAGGTTCAGGTTTTTTACTTTGACAGTTTATTAGCAGTAAGTAGTCTTGAGGATCCTCTTGACCAGAGGAAGACTCCAGAGGGGGGACGTTAATAAGCCGATAAGGTGAAGGAAGGGAAGATTCTGCTTGCATGGAAGGCGGTGAAGTGTTGATGGGCAAGGGTAACTCAGCAGATGGTTGTAAAGAACTAACTGGTGGCTTCACAGCATCTGCAAACATAGAAGCAAAGAGTTCCTTACAAAGTGAAGAAGTAGTTTTTCAACATTAAGAAAAGAATATTATTAAGAGAGGAGGTGAAAAATCTCAGGTTTTAGTTTAAATTTGTGAAATGGATGGACATAAAAACATCTGAATGCTAACATTTGTATTTACATTCTTATATCAATCTTTATATTTTCAAACTGCAATCAATTTCTTAAGTAAGCTTTGGAAACAGAGGTTCTGCCTTATTTAATGACTTACTTAACCTTCTTTCTGGCCACAGAAAGAACAAAGATGCTGACAGCTGCAGTAATACAGCTAAAAACACAAATCTGTTGTCTTAATCAAGAGCAGACAAAGGCCCATAAGTTATTACTTGAATATGGCAACTTGAGTCAGCACTTGCAAGTACTCATTCCTTTTTGACCAAGGTCACTTCAGCGTTTGAGATTAGTCACCAGGCAAGACCTGGCCACTCTCAATATCAGAAAATCAACAGGAAAAGTGCTACTTTTGCAATGGAAGATCCCTTACAACTACAAAAATATTGCAAAGGTACAACAGGTAACAAATTCCTCTAAGCCCCCTGTTTACAACCCTAAGTTTTTATTGTGCAATAATTGAAGCAGTTGTGGTTGGGTTTGGTTTTGGCTTAGTTTGTCTTTCTTTTGAGGTGGGGAGAGAGGAGGTGTACTGTGATTTTTTTTGTAAAATAACCTTATCTTTCTAATTCTTATCTACTTCCTACCCATGTATATTCTAAAGTAACGTTTTCCTTCCAAATACATGTATCCAGAGTATTAAATTATCTGGGAGACTAGAAAATATCAACACCATCAAACATTAAACAATCATTTGACTTTTTCATTGTTTTAATGACACATTGACGAAGAGCAACATAATTAAGCAAACCATTTCCCAATTATCAAGGCTGCCTTGTACTTGCAACTCATTGTACATTCCAATTTGCACATCCCAAGAATGGACGCTGATTATTAGCATTGTTTAAATTAACATATTATTATCCAGTGCTCCTGCCAGGCTTACAGGCCAGGTATGCACTACAAAGTAGCTTCATTCAGCTTTTGCTTCCCAGCACTACCCTGGGAAAAACCAGATGAGCAGCCCAAAACACAGCCCTCCTGCTTCCAGTTCTGCGTACATCAGGTACAAGTGATTTAGACGTGGAAATAGAAATAGCAGCACTTGCTTTGAACTCCCATGGTACCTAAATAGGCTCAGAAATTAAATCCCACCACACCCATGTGGGTGGAAGAAGTCTAGGTGTATGAAAATTCCTCAACTCAACCTACCTGAAAAGATAGGATAGCCTAAAAAATGTTATGATGAAGGGTTGTGGCTGACCTATTCATCAAACTAGTTAGCAGAAGAAAGAAAAAACCAGACTGTATCCACACACATAAAAATAAATCTATGCACCCAGGTCAGATAAATAATAGTAAAGAGACATTTATACTTCATAAAAACTTTATCTATTACATTTCTTGAAACATACATTCCTGAAAATTTCTGACCATGTCCTATGGTTTAGAAAAATGGGGGAAAAAAGATAAAATTCATTACATTGATTGTTCCCTGAGAAGTGTTACTTAAAATAGCCAATGTTTACTTAAATATCCTTGTCTTTATAATTCCTATGCCTATTTATGTATATTCTAGAGCCACTTCTTTCTTCCTTTCAAATACAACAGTACTTGGATGCAAAAGTGACTAAAAAAGCAGTTTATTTTCTACATAATATATGAAACATGAACAGTTTTCTTTCATTGAAGATCTTGAAGGAGCCTTTTTGAGGCACTAATGTTCCTTGATTCCCCTGTTGCTGGGGTTCAACAGCCCGAAAAGGGAAGCGCCTGGATGGATCTACCAGGAATGTACTTCTTTTCCTGGAAAAGTGATGGAGGGACAAAAGACGAGCAGGTCTCTGCCCTGTCCCCTGCCTAACTGAGGAACAAAAGTAAATTTATGCACCAGTAAGAGTGGGGAAGAAAGGTTTCCTGCCAAATACGTCATTCATTGACCACACTCAGAGATGAGATCCTCAAGAGCTTCCCTGTGGCACAGTCCCCACCCCATTCCTGGTCCCTGGCTACACCAGCCTTCATGTCGTTGGAACTGCTTGGTGCCAAGTTCACACAAGGGGAAAAAAGAAATCAAACAGGATATCCCTGGGGCTTCCAGGGAAGATGGGTGTGTCAGTCAGCCCTCATGCAGTCAGGAGAGCCCAACAGGTACACAGTAAGATGCCTACGTGACCTGACACAATTAAACAGACTGTGCACTGCCATTCCCAGGAAGAGCAGCAAGACTCAAGGGTAACTTTTGAGGTAAAAATAAAATCAAGAATTTTGAAAGAGGACCAATATATCCACCAAGTCTGATGTACTGCTCCAGCTTCTGGGACACCTCAAGGCAGAGGCTGCTTCCACAGCCTCTGCTGACCAGCCTCTGACACACTGTCTGAATTTTTCCTATTTCTTTCAGTGCCTTTATAATCTTGACCTTTACTACCATCCTGTGGTAGTGAGGTCCACACCTTATTACACATGACATGAAAACTCACTTCCTTTTAAACCTGCTGCTTCATAGCTCCACTTGATATATTTCAGCTCCCATCTTCAGAGAAACAGTGAACAATTGCCTCCTACTCATAATTCCCATTCCCAACTTTATGCAACTTTGTGGTAGTTTTTACTGAGTTGGTGCTGCTTAAATTTTTTCCTGGTGCAGAAGCCATTTCATTGCACATCTGGTTTCCCTTTACCCTCACCTTTCCTAGCTCTGCTACATTTTTTTTTCCTGAGAAGAGAAACTACTGCATACAAAGCACAAAAAAAAAAAAAAAAGTCTGGGACACACTGTATGATTTACAAAGACATAACAATGATTCATTCTGTTCCTATCCTAACCTTTCCCTTTCAATTGTTACTGAATATTAAAGGTGATGCTGTCCAGCTGTCTGGAAGGTTTATGATCTGCTCTCTGAGCAAGGATTTGGAGCCCATTAATGTTAATGGATCGTTAGGGACACTTTCCTTCTGATGAGTTGCCTCATTTATTTTGACACAGATAATGCTTGATAAAATCCCTGATCCTCCTACAGATCTGTGTGGGGTTTGTTTGAGTCTGGGGTTTGTGTGGTTTGGTTGAGTTTTGGTTTTTTTTCAGTGTATAGAGCATTAACTATTAAAATACCAACTTTCTGATGTGAAACTCGTCCTCCTACAGGCATTTTCTATGTGTTAAATAGCGTGGGCTAATGCCTGATTTAAAGAGAAATTGAACTTGGTCTATAGCACTTCAGATTTGCTTTATGCATTGATGCCATTTCAAATTTGACTACAAGGGAAGCAGTAATGTTAAAGCTTTCATCACTGAGCAAATGAAGGCTGTTTGCCTATCTGCACCCTCTCAAATATTCGCTTCAGCCACGTACTCTGAAGCTGATATGGAGGAAAGTTTCTCTCCCAGCAGCCTATTATGATTTCAAAAGAGTACAATCATCAACTTGCTCCACTTTGGACTAGCAGATTTTTAGGGAAGGGGTCATCTGCACACCAAAGAGCGTTGTAAGTCATTTGGTTTGTTCCCAGAACTCAGACACTCGGACTGCTTTGAAATAACTGGGAGCTGGAAAAACAGCCAGAATATTTAACATGCAAATGAGTCTAACAAGAATCCTATTTTGTTTTTATAATTCTTGCATTCACTACAGCTAGAACAAGCAGCTTTCTCAAAAGAAGGCAAGAGTTTTATCTTTTCTCAGTTGGCTTGTTAAGAGCAGTTATATGCTTTATCTTCACTAGAATTTATACTTTTTTCCTCATAACCATATAAAATTAATGAGGTAAAAGGAGCATTTTCTGAACAAGAACAATAAAAGGCTTCCCTTTCTTCCTTCTTAACTATATAAAGATTCTTTATTCCACCAGTTCCTATATAGCTGTGCTTTGTGTACAACCTAAAAGAAGATCTGAGTGTGGGAGTTTCCATTTAGGATTGGGTTTGGATTTTTTTCTTGTTTTTTCTTTAATGAAAGCAAAAATATGATATACAGTCACTTAATATCTAATTATGCAAAAACTGGAAATGTTCTCATAGTGAACAAAACACAGAGACCTCATTACAGCAAGCATTTCTTTAAATGTCAAAACTGCAATCAAAGTAAGAAAATGCATTCTTTGCACAGTGTAGGTAGAAATATGAAAACAGAAATGGGATTTTCCCATTGCATCAGTGAATCAGCAACAGGTGTGCAAAGGCATGATTATTCTACTCTTCTGAGATGTTTCATTCAATCCGCTTACTATAATGCAGGTGTTATAACCAGTGCCAACAAAATACCAGAGCAATAACTTTGCACAAAAATTTACAGATACAATAGTAAGAGCCATAATTTAGAAAAACCAATCTTCATAACTTCAGCTGAAACCTTAAAAGAACTTCTTTGTTTGTTTGAGAGATCCTGGAATCAAAGGGCCACATGTGCATGCACAGAGCACAAGGACATGTATGCTGGTGGGCACTTGCTCTGTTCACACATTAACTCAACAGATGAAAGCCAGATCCAGCCCAGAAGGGGCACAGACACACGAGCCTGGGTTTGGGTTTTGGCATTAAGTGATCAGCTTGGCATCAATATGAAATCTATGCAGCAAAGCTCAATACTGAACCTTTCTGCTACACCTTTATAATGATCTAATAAAAAGTTCCTGTGCATTTCATAGGTTTGTTTTCTTAGTTTAATATAATCTCATAGTATCTCTCTCTTTCTGAAGATAGACATGATACCCTATTTAAGGAATGAGGAACTCAGCACTGTACATTATGCCCAGGACAACCCTGCCTCCTCCATCAGAACCAGAAACACAACCAACTGTTCCAGGTTCCATCATACACTGAAGTTTCCAGCTTTCAGAGTTAACATCTGAAATTTAGTACTTACTACCTGTAGTTCATATGTAATTTTAAGCTGCAATTTCGGTTACCCATTTAAAATTTGAAAATACCAAAAGTGTTTGCACTCAGAATTGACTCCCCCTCTCCACCTGTAATATTCTTTTGAAGACTATTCATTTAAAAGGAGAAATAAGAGAAACATCTGTAGCCTGTTCTCCCCCTCTTCAGATGGCACACAGGCTGGGTGACACAGGAAAAATAATCAAGGAGTCCTGTTATAGACTAGCTTCTGTAGGTGCTCGTGAAGAGAAACAGTGCAGCCCACCACATTAAAAAGCTTGGGAGTTCTTTTCCTTCACTGAAAAGGCCCAGAGCTTTCCTAGGCAGAGACTGATGCTTTGACCACATGGTGACTTTTCCCAGCTGGGGCTCCAGCTTGGTGCCTGGACGGTAGGAATCTCTGTGTTCCAGAGAGGCTTCCAACAATTCATGTGCTACCTCCCAGCAGCTCACAACTCAAGGGACAGCAACCTGCAAAACACCTTTCCAACCCCTCTCCCAGTGACTCAAATAATGTTAATAGCATAAGAGCTGTCCAGCAAGAACCAGAGAAAATTAATTACCTAGGCACAATAGATTCTATTTTTCAAGGAAGAGCAGAATCACCTTCCATGTGAACTTCTGTTACATGCAGCTGCCAGCGTAAGATAATGACCCCAAATGCTCAAGATTAAGATTCTGATCATACCCTGATAGTAAATTATTTTTTAATTATACGTATTTTTTCCTCACATCTCATAAGGGAAGACCTACTCTTGCAGATTTTGTGCTCTATTCATCATCATCATCTCACTTAACCATCTGTACTTTTAGCACATCATCTGAAGCAGAAGACATCCTCGTCCTGTCTGCTGTCTTCTCTTTCTCCTTTGGATAACAGGCAATGATCATCTCAGCTTTGCCTCCTTTTATTCCACTACCAGCTCTATTAAACCCTTGATTACTTCTATGCAATCCTGACAGAAAGCTCTAACGTTTATTCATTCTTCACAGTCTACCATCCCCTTCCTCTCAGTAATTTCACCCTTAAAGAAAATCATATTTGTATGTCTAAGTGGCCATTATCCCCCAAACTTTACTTACAGTAAGCAATCAAAAAAGCCCTCACAAAAGAGATGCCTTTATACCCCTGTTCCTTCTAAACCCACCGCCTCACTTCTGTGACAACAGACCCACAACTCATCTCTGGAGGGTTTCTCTCATATGCTCAATTCAGTTCTTTTATGTTATTTTTTTACTGCACTCCAGGTCATCAGTCACCCATCCTTCTAGCATGTCACCTTTGTGCCAACAATTCTTTCTAGTTAATCATATCAGAGAGATACAAAACCATCTTAACTCTTCATTGAGTACATCATCTCCATAGTCCAAACTTGTTGCAAATATTTTTTAAGCTTATTACTCAGTCATTGCACTTCTCTTTATGCTCCTCCAGAGCCTCGCTTCCTTCATCTAAAAGTTCAGCTATTTCTCCTCACTTTGTAGCCATTTAATGACCAAGGTCTCGAATATTCAACATATTGCTATTGGGATGGTGATTTTGATTTGCCAAGTGTATCAGCCCCTGTCATCCACTTGTTAAATCTGTCAAAGAAGAACATTTTTTTATTTCTTACAGGCAGACCCTTCATGCAGGAAGGGCACCCTAAACACCTACAATACCCTCTATTTATTTATCACAGACAAGGAATCAGGATGGGAAGGTGAAGTTATGTTCATCCTGTCAGTCTCTGGTATTGTACCCAAGCTGTGATCAACCTGCAGTGCAGATTATCAAAACGTCATTTAAAAAAAGCATGGTTATCCAAAAATACTTTTATTGTTCCAAAGGCAAAAAGGTATGAGGGCATACACCAGATAGCAGCAGCCTGAACAGAAACTTTGAAAGCATCACACATGAAGCAAGCTGTAGCTCCCTCAAAGTATGGTCCTTAGGATGACAGAAACTTTTTTCACCACATTTAATTGTTTGTGTAAATGCAATTGTACATTTCAATGTCTTGTTCTTCCCTTTTTCCCCTCTTCTGCTCTACCTTGTTATTTCTTCTGGTTTATTTTGCTATTGCTATCTTTATTCAAATGAATACATGCAAGTAACATGTTTGCATACAGTAAGATCATGTCTTCTTTCCCCTGCTCTGCCAAACACACAATTCACTAAATTACAGAAACATGGAGTTGGATCACATTTAAAACATTCATCTACTAAATTCTCGGGAAGGGCTTTTGCAGCCTAGATATCCTTTGAAAGATTTTCTTTATCATTATATCACTCACTGAGAGAAAAACAAGTTACTTCTCTCTTCAGATAATAACTAATCATGTCCTGCTTATCACTGCTTTTTTTGAAAGTTAGTTCTTCCCTCAGTATTTTCTTCTCAGGGAAAAAAATCCTTCAACTTTTCTTCTCATCAATCAATTTTAGAAAGCCATTTCCTCTATTTCTACCTTTCTTTAAACATTTATCCTCATCCTTCTGAAAGTTCAGGCCCACAGTATTTCAGAGGACAGCTCCACAGCAGCAGGCACAGAACAGTCATCACCCAGGTCCATTCAGTCTCTCCATCCCAGATTGTCTCTCAGTAGAGTTCAAAGCACACAAAACACTATTGACACATTTTTGCCTTAAAGTTCCATTTTAACCTTTAGATGATTTATTATATCATAATCTTACAGAGAAAATATGAATGTTAAAAGTGTAGTATGAAACTCTGTGGCAAACCCACACTCAATGCTCATGGATAGCTCCCCTCAACTTTGCACACCTGTTTTAAACAGAAAGATGCCACACAAAGAAATGTTTTACAGCTTCCATTTAAAAACAAGAAGCATTAGCTAAGAAAACACAAAAAGTACCCAGAAATTTATTTTTTAAAGATTCATTTACCTTATTTAAAATAAAAATTTCTTCCTGTTTCTCTCTTAGGTTTAAAATAACTAAATCACTGTGAATCCTTTCTTAAAAGAAAGTTCCTATAAAAAGCCAAATATTGCATCTATTGTAATTGTAATGCAATCATTACAGATTACCCTACACTATGATGCAACCAATAATTTTGACTGAAGAACATAAATTTATCTACTCTGCCCAAATACAAATGTAACATTGCAGATCTCCACAACGAAGAGATTTCACATGTAGAGATCAATTTCTAGTTGGAAAATCAAAATAAAGCACTAGGTAAAAATGAGTACTCAAAATAATTTCTAATTAAATAAAAAAAACCCCAAACTTTACATTACAGGAATCTCTGAGTCTTCACTATGTATGAAAGGAGCAGCTTAGAGCTACTCTGATCTTTATTCTTCTGGTCTCTCCACAGTTATGACAATTCCTCCCTCATTTATCCCAACACCAAAACAAAAGCTCCATATTTGTTTTCTAACAGCACTAGCCACCACAATCTTGTAACATTCTTTTCTTTATAAATCCAAATAAGCAATGGGTCTGGGCTTCCAGATGAACCGCAGCAGAAGCAATAGGGCAGTGGTGTCCTGAGCAAATGATGCCAATGACAGGACTCTCACAACACAACCCTTAACCAGTCTGGCAAGAGACATTTTGTCCAGCTTCAAAGAAAACCATATCTTCTGCTTCCACAGGCTGAAAGGAAGACTGGTTATGCCCCATACTCTTTTTTTTTTTTTTTTTTTTTTGTTCCAGACTAAAATAATAATGGATTTTTACTGTCTGAACTTCACCTGTCTTTAACTTCCCGAAATAAACTGCAGGAGAACACAGCTTTTATAAAGTACATTTATGACTTGCTCTTCCATTGGCAGGAAGATCCATCTTGGAAAAATAAGAACTTGGCAATAAAGACTCAGCAACTGATTTTCCCATTTTCCTTTTTTAATTTTTCCTCAATGCACTGCAAGGCATCACTAAACCCACAAAGCAGACAGTACTGTCAGCTCTCAGTTGTGTGAAGCAAAGGTGTTGGAACAATTCAGCCAAAGCTAAAATGCCAAAAATGAAACATGCAATGGGAGTACAATGGGGAGAAGTTATCTATATGATTCACTGAAGCAAAAATCAGTTTGTGAGGGCACAGTTACATCTCTCCACATCCACAGCACATTTCATCTTCAGTTCAAGGACAGAAAACTAAGGGCTAACAATACAGCAGCTCTCAGAGGAAAGGTCTGAGGGTGCTGAGGGCACCCCACCTCTCTGCTCCACGCAATGGACACATGCTGCTTTGTGCTCTGACGAAGAGCTGCCAGGTGAACACGTTTCCTCCTTACATACCAGATTCCTAGGTTGTCCCCAGAACCAAGGACTTCTACCCACAGCTGCACTGGTGTATTACCCCTCTGCCCACCCCACTCTGGAACACAGGGATGCCTGGCAGGCTGAGCACTGAATCACACAGCAGGAATCACACAGCAGTTGCTCTCTGAGACGTGCTGCAGCCGCTCCTGGGTGTGCTCAGGATGCCACCAAAACATGCTGGAACTGTCAAAACAAGCACCCTTCCCCAAATTTGCTATTAGAGTGGCAATTCATAGATGAGGTTTTCATGACAAAGTTGTAGTTCAAAACTGCAATAACAAGAAAGAAAAGGGCTCCTTTTTCAGAACACAACAGTATTTTCCAGTCACTTTTGAAGATTTTGCTGGAGCCAAGTGATGCAAACCCCTTTTTTTCCCCTCACCTCCCTCAATCCACAGTCCTACAAAAAGCAGGGATTTAATTCTAGCCCCTTCAGTCAGGCATGTCTTATAACCCTCTTACCACTCCTATTAAATCTTTTCTTGGAACTGTGCACAGAACTACAGCAAATCATGTAACCCACTAATCTCCACAAGGAATGCAGAAATAATAACTAAATGAATAAGAATGGATTCAGGACAAGAAATGGCCACAAGGTATTTGCAAGGAATTGAACACACCATCATGTTTCCTACAAGCTGCCTTCACACAATATCTGTTTTGGTAGGATCAGAGCTGGATAGTGCAGAACTACAAGTTATTTTTTGTTTATTTCAGAGGATGGGGTGTGGATTTTTTTTTCCCCCCAAGTTTCAAAGCAGACGGAGAAATGGTAATATTAGAAACCTGACATTTTGCACTCATTCCTGCTTGCATAACCATATGTTTTTATACCAAATGGGATTCCTTTGATGATTATGAAGATCTAATGCTGCACATGATTTTACTTAGAGATTTTTCCTGTACTCCCAAGACCTAGCATGACGCAGAACAGAAGAGCATCATCCAAGTTCTATGGCACACTTAATTTGTAACAAATTCTGAATATCTCCCTCTGTTCTGCTTACTTTTATTCAGGGTAACAAGGAAGTTTTAATGCCAATACACACAAGTTTTAAAACATATGCCAGCTAAAGATAGTCATCTGATCTTTGAAACGTTCTTCATGTGTAGGCATTGCACTTTCTCAGAAAAAGCAACAGCAACAGAACTTACCCTCATCTGTAGGGTTGAACCCACAGATATCACAGATACATCGAACCCACTTATTCATCTCCTCCTCGCTGTCTGCTACCAAATAGAAAACTCGGTCTATAGTGTTGATATCAAAAATATAGCTGTTTTCAAACTCCTTTTTGTTGAATGTTAATCCAGCATCCACTTGTTGACACAAATTTAAGTCAATAATACGGATAGGTTTCTTGGCATGGTCATTTTTGTAGTATTCCAATACATCTGGATCCCCTGTTAAGCGGCCACTCCGAAGCACAAACCATCTTCTCTTCCATGCCTGGAAATTAGGGAGAGAAAAAAGGGAGAAAAATTAGAAGGAAGAAATCAGACTTTAAGACCTGTTGTGTGTGGTTTCAACCTGGGTTGAACCATGTACTAATAAGTAGTTCAATTTTTATTCTTAGAGGATACACAGCAGATACCAACATTTAACACTATTAAGTATTGCTACAGCAGTGGACTTGAGGATTAGTGAATTTGTATTTTAAACTGTATATCTTGGCTTTGTTTATAGCAAGTGGACATGTAAATTAAATCACTGTTTATAAAACGAGAAAGCATGAATACACTAAAGGAAAAGTGGGGTGGGGAGTAGGAGAGGGGTGAAAAAAACCACATAAAAAGGGCTTCTGAAGAAAGTTCTCAAAGGCATAGGAAAGACAAAATAAAATACATCTTTAAGTGCTCCATGGTGTTTTGTTTCCAATATCTGTTGTTTCAGGCTGATGCATTTTAACTGAATTTTTCACTGATACTCAACACTAGCAACCTGCATTTAAAGAACAGACAATGCTCACATTGAACATTCTCCTCAATGCCGGGGGAACTCTGCACTCAGAACCTCATCATATTTCTACAGTAGTATTTCTTACAGAAAAAGAGCAACATCATTATTTTTTGAAACCATTAGAGAGATGGGGATGGAGAGAATGACCAAATGTTATAGTTTTACCACATAAACTCAGTCTTTGGGGAAGATACACTGTGCTTATTATACCAGCCCTCCTGATGCTGCAGAAAGATGCTGGTCTGAGAGGAAAGCAACAGCAAAATGTCTCATTCTCTAACTAATCCTCAGCTGCCTTTCATCCCATGGGCCTCAATCACCTGCCATGATTCTCGTCACCTTAACTCAAACCACTCAACCAAGCTCAGCATACAGCTGTCCTGCTGCTTCCAACTGCATCTTTATTGCCCCACTTTGCTGCATTTTTGTTCCTGAGCTCTATCAGCAGTACTGTGCTAGCAGCTTCTTTATATAGTGCCAGGATAACGGGCACAGCAGAAGAAAACAGACATACTACCACGGCCCACTACAAGAGCTGCACTGCTTTCACACGGAGAAGTCCAGCCCAGACACAGTGGGGAGCCATCACTGTGTCATCCATTTGTTCTTATACTTTTCAGCAAAGTTGGAGACCAAAGTAAATTAGTGCAGTAGCCAAGGCACTGGGCATTACCCCACAGACCCACACTATGCCCCAAGGCACTCCACTTGAAATTTCTTTAGGAAATCCAAAGAAGATTGTCAGCAAGTCCTTTGCAAGATAAAAAAACAAAACAGCAGAAGTGCTTGAATAATAAGACAGGTAAGTGCATTTTCCTTTTGACCAGCCAGGGCTGTGTGCTAACGAAGGAAAGAAATGGAATCAGCAAGGATGGTCCCAGAAGGGGTAAAGATGTGTGATGTCCTTTAAACACTGGGACAGCAGCTTTGAAAACAAGAGTTTCTTACTATGTATTACGGAGAGATTCAGAGCCATTTTTGTGAGGCACAAGAGTGCCACAAGAGTAGCTGCTACCTTCAAACCAACTTGTGGAAGAAGGACATAAAGGACAAAGAGCAAGAACTACACTGCCATCTCCCAGCTCTGAACGAGTGCCGTCGGCTTTGCCCCAGAGACTCACAAAACCCTCATTGTGAAGTGGGCATGCCTTTTTGGGGTATCAAGCTTAGAAAGCTATTATGAAAAGATAATACAGAAAACAGGAGAAAGGGGAAAATGTCAGACAGCTTAATTAAGGCTTGTGATCCATTCCCCAACTACCAAAGCTCTAAAAGTTTTTTTGATTTTAAAATAATGTCTATACTTTATGAAATAATTGTATTTATTTTAGTGCTGAATAACAGCATCTGTCCTTAAATGCTGAACTGTGTGAATTAAGTCAAAGTCTCAAGCAACTATTTCCATGGTAGCAGTAAGTTTAACTGGATGAACAGTTAAAATGTAAAAGATGTAAGGGATGAAACTCCTTCAATTTAGATTTCAAAAGTGAGTATATTCTATCAGCACAGCTGGATAAGCACCATTTAACAGTGACCCAAAAACATAGGCAGAGTTTATTTTGTTTCCCGTTTCCAAATCAAGTGACAACTTAGATGCTGGGATAACAGGAAACTTCAGTAGCAGAGGCTCTCTCTCTGGGCAAGGCTGATCACAGATAACTGCTACAAACTGCTTCAGAAACAAGCTTTATCTTTAACCTCAGCCTTCAGTTACTCAGATGAAATTTTCAAAGCAGAGATCGGGAGGGAAGAGATTCGAGATAGGAGAGGAACAAGAGCAATTGAGAAGCATGATGCGTTTTGTCTCACAATTTGTGCAACAACAAAACCCCATGCAAAAAAACTCTGTATCAACCAGGCGTGCCTCTTCTAAAAGTTTATTTCTTGTACTGCGTCAGGGAGTGAAAGGTTCTTAGCAATTTCTGACAATTTCTGTTGAGCGTTAATGAGTAAATAGGATTCTAAAACTGAGAAAACCCAACCAGCTAAAAAGAATTTCCTTTCAGCCCTTCATGCTACAAAACAGCAACTATAAAGTATTTAAAACATTGAATTTAGCCTGCTAGCACCTGCTAATATTTTTGAAGAGTTTTCACATAGTGCATATGCGAACATTTATTTCAGTCCTACAGTGAGTCACACTCTCTGAAACTGGCACAGATTATATTCAAAAACAAAAGCAATTCCACAAACTACACACTAATAAGGCAGATACAAAGGTTCTCTGGATTACAGTACAAAGCACAATTTAGCAGCAGAATAAAGCTTAAAGCTAGACAAGCGAACTGACATCAGCACCCTTGCTAATCATAGTACAAAAGTGCCTCTATACTTTGTCAAAGTGCAAAATGAGCTCACATAAATCACTCTTTGTTATTTGAAAATATCTGGGATTCTTAAAGCTTGATCTATTTTTAACATTTCAGTATTTGTCACTTCAACGAAAGCTGTGCACTGCCCCACTGAAGTACAGAATAGTGTGTTATTTGTGTTATATGTGCAAGGAAGAGCTTCTTCAGCAACAGCTTTCCAAAGAGAAACCTCTAAAAGAGAGAGTGCACATGTGAAAATAGATATTTATGCAAGTTTTATAATTTTCTTTTTTTCTTAACCCATTTGGGCATTTTTGCTTGAAAATTTTGTGTTTTCTGTTACGGAAGACCATGCTACCAACTATTTCTCATAATCGCCCAAAAAGATGCAACCAATTTATGACACAGGACAGTTAAAGATACCATTTATTTATCTGTCACATAACTGATGGTATTATCAGCCATACATTACCAAACACTGGTTTTCTGTGCTAGAAGTCAACTACTTTAAGTTTGAGAAGTCAAAAAAATAGCCAGTATACGATTTAAGCATTTTGTACAGTTATTTAATTTTGGGAAGAAATTTGAGCAAATTTTTTTTAAAAGAAAGATTTACTCAAATGTAAAACATATGTTATTAATATAAATAGGGTTTAAAAATACATTTTATAATTATACTAGCACTTAGTCACTAAACACTGCTTGCAGAGCAAATACCTAATTCAGAAGAAAAATGGCCCCTTTTGTAAGGCAAACATCATGGCAATCAAGTTCACCAGAAGCCTGTGTAGGCTTTGTAAATTATTACAAAATACAGTTTAACAAGGTCTGGTGCTTTGCTCTGAGTCTAAGAAAGGCCTTGTGTGCCTCTCAGCTTGTTTTCTCCTCTGGGCTGCACAGCATATCAGCTGGCCTAACACAGGACACCACCATGCCTGCCAAACATTGTTCTGCTTCTGTCATGAGACCATCGTATCATGAGACCATCATAACTATAGAAACGAGCTTGTTTGCTTGCTTTTGAGGGAGGCTGAAATTTGACAAGCTGCTCACCCACAGAGCATCAAATGATCAAAGGAACAGTGGAATTCTGTGTTTTTCACATAGCATTTTAGTTTACAAAGTAAAACCAAGATATTCCTACAATTAGGGTTTTATTTCTCTAAGGTATATGCAAACTGCTGGTTTCAATGTGAATGAATGAGCGAAGAAATTGACAAAAAGCATCATGCAGCAGTGTTAGGGTTTAGTTGTGGGTTTTTTAACTTCTCTAGCTAAAGTATGCAGTACACAGAATTTACAATATGTTCTACTTCCAAGAGGCATATCTGTTGAAGGAGTTAAAGCTATACTTCCCTTAATCTTTACATTTAGAGATTATTTTCCCCTCCCTTCTCCTCATATACACTCGAGATGTACCTCATTCAGCTGCTGGCTGTCGTTCAAAGATGTAGGAAATACAGGATGTATGTGTAAATGGAAAGGGAAAGGAAGGAGGAAGGGGCAGGAAAGAGAAGATAATTTATATTTTTAAAAGGATTTAACCTTCCATTTAGATCCCCTTCAGCTTTTGCTCAAGAGGCCAAAATGATTACATGACATGTTTAAATAAAAGCTTAGAGAAGTTAAATCAAAGACAGCTTTTTCTGGTCCATTTTTTTACAGATTTTGCTCTCACATGGACAAGTAACTGCTCACTGATATACTGATCAATTATTCTTCTGTAGTTTTCTACTGTTATTACCCACCATTATAAGGTCGCTTAAAGCTGATTTTCCTCTTCTAGCACATTTGTCACCATTTTTCTTTTGGGTAGTATCAAGTAAAAAAAAAAAAAAAAAAACCTTAAAACTGCTCAGCACTGGCTAAGCCAAAGAGAGTATCACTTACACCCCACTCCAGTAACACTGCTAATAAATCTTTCCCCATGTATGACCAGTAAACCCAAGAATAAAATTACAAATCTCAGGCCTTCCTTCTCATCTCGCAAGTGAGCAGACGTTTGTGCTTAGGTTTGCATCTCTGTACTCACAGAATACTTTAAAAGGGCACTATTTGGCACCCTTGGCATCCTCCTTTCTCAGAGACGTCAACTAAGACCTGGCAGAAAGAAGTGACTTACCCAGAGGCACAAGGAAGAAGCCAAAAAAACACCTGGTGTTTCATAAATGCGCAACAAGACATTTCATTGCTCCAAAAGAACTTAAGAAGTAAACAGAAAACAGAAGGCAGAACATGAACCAGAAAGAAATAGGAACAGCAAAAGACACAGCCTGAGGTGACTTCATTAAGCTCTTGTGGACATTTAAGTCCTGTAGCTACTATTGAGCATTTTTCAATTGTCTGCTAGGATCAAGATTTAATTTTCTTTATGCTTTTTGCTCCTATCTATTTCATCTATTCCTCTCTTTCTGCTTATTTTTCAGTGCAAATGTCAAACAACAGTGGAATTGGTACATGTCTTTGACAAACAACCAGAAGAAAGACCCCAAACAGAAGTGGAGTATTTCTGCTCCTTTTTGCCTCCACATTTCCAGTGTCCAGGTATTCCAGTCATCGCAGAAGACAAACACACCTCTGGCACAGCTTCACTGGCTCATGTGTTAGACCCGTGCTCTGCATCCCAGGAGAAGCTCAAATGAAACAAAAATAAAAGTGTTCCTTCACACTTAGGTTCTTTTTAAATCCTGTTTGTGGTCAGCATAGACCAGCAACAACTATCACTGAGGAGCTTCATCCCACAAGGCACGTACTTGGGAGGACTGCCGGGAAGTATCAAAAAGAGGTCACATTAGGTAATGATAATTCAAGAACAGGACTTTACTTTTTCCACTTGCTGCTCTTCTGGCCTGCAGGACTAACTCCAACATGGTGAAATTGCAAAATTTCCAATGTTTTCACTAGGAAATTAACACTTGTAAATTCCCATATGAATTTCTATATAGATTTCTTGTTTTGGGGTGTTTTAAGGAAAGCGTTTTCTGTAAATCTTTTAAAACCTTTTTGGTTGGTCGGTTTTGTAGGTTTTTTTCCAATTGGTTTCTTTTTTAAAGGCCATATCATGAGCACCAGGAACTGAAGAATATGTAATTACTAGTTATTTCTGAAACCCTTGTCATAACACCAACTGGCAGTAAACATCTTATCCTCTTCCCTAGAAATTATGCCCTTTATTTTTTGAAACATAAGACAGAACAACTAAACCAAGCACAAAAAACCCAAAGGATGTTTAGTGTCTTAATTCTATACAGCAGAAACTGCAATTCCATGATTTGACAATAGTCCAAACATTCTACTTTTAGTAGTGCTAGATACTAAGAAGAGTAAGCAGATTTCTGGAAAACAAACAAATGTGATTTGAGGAAAATACTGAATATGTTGTGACTTTCTTTAAATACTTAAGACTTGTTTTCCAGGAAGCACCATCTTTCTCACTGAGCAAAGTAAGGAAAAAACAGTCTCAGTGGAAGTTTCCACTCTCCTGGCCATCATCCTGATCATCTGTTCCGAATACACACAAGGCCAAAATTTCCTGTTTTCAAACTATTGTCACCATTTTCTAGTCTTGTGCTGTCGATTCTAACTTTAGCTTGTTAAGTAAACAAAACACTGAAAATACAGCAGAACAATACTTCCACACACATTTACTGTGAGCTCTGTTTCATAACTGATGTTTCAGCATGTGAATTAGTCTCCCTGCATTACTTAAAGCACCAAAAAAACTGCAAAATAAAATGCAGACAATGTAGCACAAACTACTGCTTTATTTTGTGAATCTGAAACTAACTGATTATCTTCCAGTTATCCAAAATCTCTCAATTTTGCATGGGAATTCTCAACTTTTTCTTGCCTTTTGCATCTTTTTTTTCTACATCCTTATCCCTCCTCCCAAAGTGCAGTTGTGCAGCCAGGTCTGCACATCATCTAATTCACATTAAACTGATCCTTATTACAACGGGTTTCAGTAAATACTTCTTTGCAATATGCCAGGATTTTTCTAATGGCAAGCACAAACTTACTCCTGCACACCAGGGAATTATCACCATCTCTTCACCAAAGGACAGCTTATTCAGATCTATACAGAGCAACAAAGCAGGAGCCCTGCAGCAGCACCAGGACCTGAGCCCTCATTTCATTGTCTCCAAGCCAGGACCAGTGACCAGATCATCTCTCTATATTCCTACATCCTCTAATCCAATTTAAATGCCTAGAAAAGTTCCATTGGTTTTGACCTCTTGCAAACCCACCTTTCCAATTCTGGTTATTCTCCTTCACCACCCATCCCCGTGTGGCCAAGATATAACTCCTAGGAACTTGCCAGGAACATGTTCCCCATCACTGATATGAGCTTTGCCATCTCCTCTCATTGCTCCATCTCACTCCTTTGTCAGCAATGAAGACAAACACTGACATGGCATGAGGTTTGCCTCAGCACAAGGAGAAGTACAGCTGCTTCAGGTCCCTTACTCACACATCTACATGGTCTTTGGTTTGCTGCCTTGTTTCCCAGAATAATGTTTCCCTGTTTCTAAAATTTGGTCATTTCCTCTCTAGTCATGAGCATGCTCTAATTATCCCCCTCTCTAGCCTTTCCCATATCCATCCTATTTGAAATAATGCTGCCAGGAGAATCTCCCTTCTCTCATTCTGATTACATCATCTTCTATTTAAAGTTCTCCATTTACTGACTTGCTTTATTGCACTTTACATACCAGGTTTGGCTCATTTTTCCTTCTCTCCTACATCCCTTATCTTTCCTTTGAAGGTTTCCCGAACCAATAAGCAAGGTCAAGACATCTCCTTCCTTCAGATTCCTCCTAAAAATCAGCCTCTTTGACAGTGCTTGTGATCACCCAACCAAATTACAACCTGGCTTTGCATCACATGGATTATTTAAGAAATAATGGGTTTGTGTATTCATCAGACAAAGGTTTGTCTGTTGGGTTTTTTTTTTTTTAAGTTGCTTCAGTTTTTTCATCAGCTTTTAATTAGAAGTCACTTCTCCCCACAAGTCTTAATCTAAGAAAGCAAATCATTCGGGGTATGCTCTGCCCTGTTTTTAGGAGTCTCCGTGCATTTCTTATCACAAGGATTACTACAATGCTGACAGGACCCCCTTAACAAGACAAGGCAGAGAATACACCAGCCATGCAGCTTCACTTGAATTCCACTGAGCTCATGGGTGCAGGATGCATGAAAGCAACACCCAGAAAAATAAAAAAAAATTTGTATTTTAACAACATGAAAAATTCAAAGCTGAAAAGTCAAGCCTACACTTCACTGATACCAACAGCACCTTGCCCACTAATGGCTGGGGATTAACTATTTCACCATGTATTTTAATATTGTCATTCCTCATTTCCAAGGAGTAGAGTAATTTTGAAGGGGTGTTTGTAACAAGTTGGGGAAAAAAACTCCCATTTTTCCAGATCACAAGCCCAGTGCTTCTTGTAATATTTTGTACAAACTGGGTTTTATTTTTTCTCTTCTTACTCACCCATGTAGATATCTATCTTCATCATCTGTGAAAGACTTATACACAAGGAAAAGCAAGACAAGACACTAGAATCTTATAAAAACATGCAATTCCTAACAGGAGTTTGGATCCTCTAAAGGACACTGCAGTAGCAATGACCACACAGCTCAACACATGCTTCCTCCACTGCTTTGTGTTTGGATCACTCAAGCATGCTCATTTTGCAAACAATGTAAGAGATTTCTACAAATGACAGGAGGCCAAGCATTCTGCACATCACCTCTTCAAGAAAATATTCGTAGGCTTAAGTCCTGTGCTTTGTACTCCCTATGAAAGAAAGGGGATTTGAGCTACAGAAGCACCAGTTTCTCCAGCTTCAACTGGGAATGATGAATTACGAGGTATTTAGCAATGAATTAAGGATGATGGTACAAAGATACCACATAATTTCTACAATTCGCCTCCCAAGTAACTAACCAGGTTTAACCTACCAGTTGTATTAAAGAAGCTCCTACCCATCCATTAACACAGAGTCTCCAATGGAAATTCAGTCTCCAGAGGAAATCCAGAGTATGTTTTAAATAATTCCTACAAATTATACTTAGGACATGTTGACACTCCATCCTTATCCATTCCTCATGAGAGCAAGGATGTACAGTTGCTGACAGCTTTGCAAATCAAGTGTGAGCAGACCAAAGCAGGAGCCTCTCTTGCACATGAGTCAGCCACTGCTCCAGCAATGAAAGGACTGATACTTACTTAAGCCATTTTCCTCAGGCACAGTAAAGGGAAAGCTAAAGGAAACCTATTGTTCTGTCAAAGCTTTACAAGGATAATCAGCACAGTCATTTTTATATACTGTGAGGCATTGCAAGGAACTCCTTATTCATATATAAGGAACATGGAATTCTTCCCCTTCATATCAAAAAGGGGAAGAATTAGGAATGACAATCTACATTTTAACACTAAAACTATTAACTTTCCCATTACAAATCACCAGATCTGAAACATGCATGTGCAGAGATGGCAGGGAGAGTTGCTAAGAAAAGTAGAAGCTAAGATAAAATAAAAATCAACATTGTGTCTGAGAAATACATTTTCACTTTACAGAGCTGAAAATATTTACCAATTAGGCTCCAGCAGTTTTTTCTGAGCAGAACTGACCTGAAGAACTCCAGAGCAAAAATAATTTCAAAATAAACAAGAGCAAAATCCAAATTCTTTGCAAGACACTATGATATATCAATTCCTTTCACTATGCTCCTTTACCCTGAGTTTCTATTGTAGCAAAAACATTGTTTTTCCAACAATGCAAACAATAATTTTAGATTCAAATAACTCACTGGTAGTAACAAAATGGTTAAGAAATTCAGAAACCAGCAATATCACATACCAATATCAAATTCAACTACACACCAGGATACTTGAAAATTAAGATGCTTCAATATAATTACTTGGATTAGTTTACAAAGCACTCCTCTAGCTCTCATCAGCTCACATAAAAAAGTTTTCTATTCCTTCCTGGACTGCAACAGTACCCTCGTGTCATATATTATTGGGATAAACAGCTTTGCAAAACCTAACCACTACAACCAATTCACAGCTGTGTGAACAGCCAAGGAATTACAGACAGCTCTAAAAAAATACTAATACAAATACTAAGATAAACTGCATCTTTTAGAAGGCTGTATTAATACACCTAGCACATGCCCACAATGCACTGAAGCAACACATCACAGACATCACAGAGTTTCTGCTTGTACTTCATAGCACAAAACCTTTCTTTTGTTTTTTTTCGGTTTTTCTTTTTTTTTTTTGAGCTAGTGATACGAGTGAACAAACAGGTAGAGAGGTTTAGGCTTTTGCTTCAGGAACAGAATTTACTGAGTCAACTTGTAAATCAAAATGAAAGCTCTTTCTGAACAAAAAAAAAAATCTAGCACAAAGATAACATTCTTTAAGGAAGCCCCTGTTCACTCACTCCAATTCATTCTCCACATACCTAAGTTACAAAGCAGAAAAGTAAACAACATCAAGAACACAGTTTTTGACAAGTTTACCTCTTCAAGTCTTCAGAAAATTTAAGCAATGTTGTAGCCATTTCTGTAGTTGTGTCTACCCCAAAATAAGCAAAGCTTTCTTTTTCCTGCTAGCTTCCCACCTCACTCTACACCACCCTATCCTCATAACCTTTGACCAACAGGAAGCAGACACAATGGACTGAAAATAACAGCAATTGTAAGATTTCAAATGATTTAATACATGAGGGGTGGGCTTAAGATTTGAAAAACTTCCTTTGCTTTGGTTTTTCAACAGTTGCTTAAAACGTGTTATCTACATAGACTTAAAATGTTAGTTCAAAATCCTAGGTTCAATGGAGCTAAAAACTGTGAAACTTTTATTAGGCACTACTAAGAGCACAGAGGTACAAATTCTTGCATGTATTGAGATTTTGTGTTTCAGTCCTAATCATTAGGCTGTTATATACAACTAACTTAGTTTTCCAGCAGCGTAAGAAAGAGCAGCAGAAGTTTCTTAGAACATAATGTCTTTCTTTAAAAATACCTTTATATATCTGAGCTTTTAGATCAGAAATAGGTATATGTCCCACAGAATAAGAAGACATTCATGTAAGAAATGCAAGAGTCCATTTTAACACTGCAGTTAAACCATGGTGATGGAAAGGTACAGTTCAGTTTGCTAATACAAAAAGGACTTTTGCTATCTCTAAGTAGCTGATATGCACTTTGCGGTGTAGAAGGAAAGATCTTTACTCCACAAATAAAAGCCCAAGCAATGACCCCATATATATCTTCATTAACAGTAAAAAATTCATGTGCTTTAGATCGTACCAATAGCTTGGCACAAAAACACTGGAGGGTTACAGATTCCAAAGTCCAAACAGGCAATTACAGCATTTCTTTTTATTAGTTTTAATGTTTTTTTGCCTTGCACCCCAAGTACCTGCTGACTATTATATTGCAAAGCCACAGTCACGTCCCAGGTTCCTCCTCTGTGGTTACACCACAACATGCAGAGGTCACAGTCAGAAGAGCAGAAGCACCAACTCGGAGAGAGACTCACCTCTTGTACAAGAGCTATACTGTGTTTTCTGTACAAAGGAAGGGGCAGGGGGTGGGATAAAGAGTCAATGCCTTCCTACACAGACTCCTGGTCCTGAGCACAAGACAACCAAACCCAAGGTTCTCCCACTATAAGAGAGGTTGGTAATGTCCTCTGCCTTGCAAACACCAAGCAAAATTTCAAGCTACAAGTATGGAATAGTTACAAGCATGCTGAAATCCAAGGTCATAATAATTTTCCAACATTATTAATGTTCCAATATAATTTGGAGTACGTTTGCTACCCCATGCACACACTTTATCAAGCATTCACTGCACCTCTATTGCACATTAGGCACTGCTCCATTTCAGACGCATTTTAATAATGGAATTACAACAGAAACATTATTTTCTTGGCAGGGGAAGCTCAGGCACTGCATCTCTGCAGGATAAGACTGGATCTACCTTGTCAATGCAGTATTTCATTAAGGTCTGCGAGAGCTCAAAATAACTACAGAGAAGCCCCTCATACCCCTCGGTATCCAACAACAACTTCCAAACACAAAACATCAAAGCAGCACACGAGCAAGCTTCTGGGCACAGCAGCACAAGCCACCACTGATATGTTAGAAGAGTAGCTTGAAGCACAAATAGTTCAACAAGGAAAGCAAATATGTGGTCCTCAGCCAGCCTGCAGTTAACGAGTCCCTTGAAACCACTCTGCCGGCTAATAGGATCTTCCTATTCCCTTCCCCCATTTTAAGACACAACCCGATGCCATCACACCAAGAAGTAACAGAGAAAGGATATCCTGCCTAGATTTTCCATTATACAGATCAAATCATCAATCCAGAGAGGCCTTTGCTTACACATGGGATGAAAAGAAGATGCTTCCAACTGATAAACCCTGAGAGGAAGCAAGGCTGGCTCCATGACTATTTTTAAGTAGTTACCATTCACACAGTGACCTAAAATTAATGGCCAACCCCCCAAGGTCCATGAAACCTTCATTAAAAATAAAATGAAAATTAAAAAATAGGGAGTTAGCATGTTTGAGACAGGAAAAGCAAAACCAAAAAACTGGAAAGTGACAGATATAATTATGCTTCTTCCCAGACTCACCTTCAATTCAGTTTGGATGCTAAGTTTAAGTAAATTAAAAGATAGGAAGCTTTATGTAACTTTTTTTTTAAAAATGAAGCATTTCCTTTAATAATTGCTGGGAAAAACCTTCCTTCAACAGCTCTTGTCATTTTGACTAATATTCTTTTGCTTTGAGTATCATTTGACAAAAATTAAGTCAACAGAGAAAAATAAAAATATCTTTATATAGCTGTATTATCAAAGGAGGAACTTGTTTCTTAGCCCTCATTTCCAAGGCCAGATACCACAGCTGTGCTGCAGCTCCAGCTGAACAACTCCCTGCATCTCACCACCTACCAGACAAAGGGCATTTAGTTTACCAAATGGGCAGTGTTTCACATTTAGCTCAGTTAAAAGCATCCCACATCTAAGGCTTCATCTAAGAGTAAGAAAAGTCATGCTTTGTGTGTCTGGACAGATGATGAATACAAACATCTTTGGTATAATCTAAGGATAAATAATTTAAATGGCATAATTTCAACATCAAATTCACTAAAAATACATTCTTATGCAAGGCAATTCTCTGGATAAAGAACAACATGAGGCAAAAGGCCCTGTAAGATCATCCTTGTAATCTAGGAAATGCCCACAAACTGAAGACATTTTAAATATCACCAATCATCTCCACCTTTTACTGCTAAGAAGGATTTCTCCTTTTAAGCATTTATACTTGTGGAGGTTGTTGTTCTTATTCTTTTTAATAACAGCATCCTTCTGATGAGTAACTAAGAGATTCATGGAAAACAAAAATTTCTGATCTCACCACAAACTATTCCCCTCCTCCTCTGTGAACCCGGTAAAAAGTGAACAATTAGCCTGCTGTTTGCTCAGTACAGTGAGATTGTTCACTTCTTCATTTGTATCAGATCACAGCATGGAATAGAGAAAAACATTAAAAATACTTTAAAGGAAAAAATCTACCATTAAACTACCAACATTGCTCTGAGAATTCAAATCTCACCATATTTTTATTATTTTTTTTGTAGTTTTGAGCATATTCAAGTGTTACAGCTCCTTTACCTTATCTGGTTTACAAAGTACTTCACATTTTTATGCTTTGCTCTTTGACATGAAAAGCAAGCACTGCATTATCCAACTGCTCTTCCCACCTTTTTTTCTGAGAATTGCATAACTGGTCTCATTTCACTATAAAAACATTTAATTTTTAACTTATGGGCAGGAAAGAAATTCCAAAAACAGGCTCCTTGTTACTCTATTTGTTGTCTTTCTTATACACCTAAACGGCATCTACTTTGTTTACTGACTGGAAGCTCTTACCGCTGCCAGCACTTCAGGAACAGTGTGACTGTGGAAAGGGAAAAACATGTTTTTCTACATTTTGTTTGTCATCTAACAGAATTATAAGGTACACATGCAGAAGTTTCAAAATATTTTTAATAGCGGATAACCTCAAATGGACAAAACAACTTAATTCAGCAGGTACTTTATCTCAACTCCCAACTTAACCCTTCCCATTCTGGAGCCACTTATGAGTAATAATAACTCATAATGATGCAATGTAATAAGTAATAATGATTTGCTATGGCACTGGTTATTTTTCAATATCTGTATCAGGACATTGAAAAAGTGTATTCTATTTCTACAATGACCTTTTTTAGTCCTTAAAATGGAAAGAGCTTTGAGACAACAGCAAGAGGTATGAAATCCAAAACAAGATTTAATTTTGTACAGTACCCTGTACAAAATTTTCCACTTCTTAAACCTATATATCACAACAATATTTATATGAATACAGTAAGGCACACTTTGATGATTGATGATTTAAATTTGAACATGTTGTTTTGCCTCTGCTGCAAGCCTCTTCCTCCCAGAAAGCTGCAGAGCTGAAGCTGCTTATTCACAACTTGAATCATGAGAGAAGAACTAAGACAAGTAATGACAATGTCAAACCAGATTTTTGGAAATCAGTGATGCAGAGTGACTGTATCTTCACTGTCACTGACTGCACAGGCAAGACACGACTAATGTCACTTTATTTGTACTGCTGCCCTCAGCTCCAGCCCCCAGCCAGGTAGGTGCCACTTCACTGGAGCTACTACATGACTCTAGAGCTCTCATTATGCTCAACAGGCAGAGAGGCCAAAGGCTGAGTGACATGGAAACAAAGGCATTCCCACTTTTGGTAACAGGCTGACGTGCCAGAATGGCCAGTACCTCCATTCTTACACTCTCATTTAAAAATTTTTCATAGAAAACAAGACATATTCCAGCAGATTGGGCAAGTCAACTCAGATTTTACTAACGCAAAATTACACCACTGGCCAGTAAAGATCAGAAGATTCTGAGGATGGGATGATGGCACGATACATCCAGATTGTTTAGGTTCAAAAACATAAACTTTAAAACATGAGGCCCCATGGCATGAGAATAACATAAATACTGCTAGAACCTTTCACATCAGCTACTGATGGACACAATCCAGATTGTTTCAATCCAGAGGAAAATTATTTTGGTGATCAAAGTTGCTGAATCAAAGTAATAATAAAAAGCACTTACATTAATGTCTTGGCACCTTAACCAAAATATGCTGATCAATCAATTTGTTAGTCACTTCATGACTAATAAATAAGCATAACCAGTATTTACTGTATGCTTTCCATCTCTTACAACTCTGCTCAAACACTATAATAAAAACACGGTTTAATGGTTCACAGTTTAATGGTTTGCTGTACTATGAATTCCTCTCCACAGTGGCTGGGATAGATGATCTTCTGCAATACCTTGTGCCTGAACTAGACATACAAATTAAACACTTTCTGCCTGACAGCACGGGATGCAGCTTGGGGGAGAAGCTACAGCTGAACTTCTGTTAGCATTTAAAAGAGGTATCACATCATAACGACAGAATTGACAAAATTCCCACAGAACATAAGAAAAGTTTCAGTGATTTTATCACACACAACAGAAATGAGCTGGCAGGGTAGAGAGGCATATACAAATGACTGCTTTCTCTTTGATTCACAATATTTAGATTGTTATTTCCAGCCCAGGTAAAACAAATTGGTGTTATGATACTATTGTTAGGCTGCACGTATAAACACACTTATGCACTTTTGGAGGCAGGCCAGCCAGCTCAGCAAACACATTACAAAAGAAACAGAAAAGAGGTAGAGCATGAGCTGCTGCTCGGGTTCACCCACCAGGCTCTTATGGGAGGTGGGAAGGAAGAAAACAGCACAAAACAGTGGAACAAAATATGTTGTGAACACACTATTTTAAGAAATGTGGCAAGTTTCTTGGAAACAAAAAAAAAAAAGCTCAGGAGTTGGTTCATGCTCAGCAAAATAACTCCAGAACATTTCATACAGACAGACAATCAAGTAGCTTCAATCACCTGGCTTAACGCAAGGCAAAAGAAACAAAGAAACAGTAGATACAGATTTCTTACAGTGAAAGGAAAATTGGTGGGCAAAGTACAAATTACCATCAGCAAAATTTTAGCCAGTAGAAAAAAATTATTTGTTTTCTTTGAGAACAAAGAATAGGGACAAAAAACACATTCTGGGTAACCAAGATCTTCCAATGCATTTTCTAAGGAGGAGGGCTCAGTCTTACACCCCTCTATTCTGCAACAGCTCAGGCTCTTGACTCCAATTCTCCACTCTACCCAATATTTACCTAAAAAAATGACATTAAAAATACTTTTTTTCCTCATTTCAGTCAGGAGAGGAGTTTGGAGACAGGTCATTTACAGCTATTTTCCAGGGGACTCAGTTTACAGATACAGAGTTGAAACAAGTATATCTGAACCAAGAGAGATTATGGATTTTTCAGCCATTACACTCAGCCTATATAAGCAGAAAAAGAGTTGTAACTTCTAAATAAGAAAGGCAGACTAACCAATACAGTCACAGATTAATCTCCCTAGCTTACCTTCTGTCTTGGTGATCCTGAAGTCACTTACCTGTTCCACAGCCAACAGGGCTGGAGTTCATTTTCTAAGCACACCCAACATGCAGAAAGAAAAAAGCTGCATGAAGAAGTAAAGCCAGTAACTCATGCCCTTTGGAAAGGGTCTTGTGAGGTTTCTCATTCCTGATTTGCTCTCCTTCATTCACAGGAGACTCTGGGAAGAGTAAGTTGGGTTGCACTCATACCAACAAAGGAGGTTTCTATTCTCATCCTCAAAACACTTGTCTTGTTTCATGGAACCACTCCATAATTTTATATTCTGTTCAGAGGAACAGGTCCTTCACTGGCAAAATACAGCTGCCTAACAAGGCCTGGCTTTGCCCTTTAAGTAAAAAGCAACTGCAAAGTAGTGCCATTAACACAGTAACCCCAAACATTTCAGGAAGCATTAGGACTTGACCAAGGTCTCCCAAAAAGAGCTCTTGTGATAATTCATACTTGAGAGCAAACTACAGTTGAAATGGAAAATATTTTCATAAGTATACATACCAGATATTGTTAAGAGTCAATTCACTTCAGTCTACAATACAGAAAGATAACTACAGAAAAATAACACTTTGTGAACAGTTCAAAAGTTTTTTAAAAATGCAAAAAAATAGAATACTTGTCAATTCATTAATTTTTTTTAAGTATTTGGTATTTGTCATGGTTTGACAAAAAACAGGCCGTGCTGAACCAACACATGTTCGAGGAAACTTTACTTGATTTTGCATATAAATTATTGGCCTGCCTCTAATTTGTCTATCACTGATAGCCAGTATAACCCTGGATTTTAAAAATCAATCACAAGATCATGTCTCCCATCATCAACCTATGCCATTTTTAGTAAGCCAGTAAAATTAAACCTGAAAACTTGATGTATACTTGCTCTGCAGATCACAATCCACACAATACTGGTATCTGTAATCAGTACAAGTTTGTGATTTCATTTATTGTAAAATACACACGAAAGAACATTCTCTTCACAGGTGTATATTGCCCCACTTCTTCACATGCTGGAACAGGCTGTTGTTGTGGATTTTTGGTTTTGCATTGGTTTTGTTGTTTTGTTGGGTTTTTTTTTCTGACACCAGATTTAAAATAGCTCCTAGACAAAGGTCACTTCCTTGCAGAACTGCCAAATAAATAAACCACAATTGACAACAGAATTGCCAAAAAATAGACTACCTGTGCTTTTGTCTCACTGGATGTGATTATTAGTGTCGTACAGTATTTTCTCTAGGCAGAAGAAATGGTCAAACTGCTCAGGACACAATGGAAGTTACAAATTTTTGTTCTGTTTGTACCCAAACTCCCAGCAGATTAACTGGACTATTTTTTAATACAGAAAAGTCTGACTATACAGCAACAGTGGTTGCTACCAGTCTCAGAATAGCAGTCCTGACCTTCCAAAATTCTGGTATAGTAACCCTTGCATTATAAATATTGTAACACTGGAGATGCAGAATTAGAAATTTTGTAGCTTGCTAGCAAAAGCAAAGCTCAAGTATAGGACTAGTCAAGCATAATAATTTTAATTTGAAATTTGGTGTTTTGAATGAGCTCCTTAAAACAAGTAGCATATGAAGAAGTCAGGTAGGGTTCCTGTGCACCACCAGCTCTGGTATGAGCAAGTGCTGCCTGCCACACTGCTTGTAAACAGGACAGGCAAGAGGATAAGGAGTGACACTCACACTACACCTCATCACAAAGCCAAAGCCAACCTGAAGGAAAAGCACAGATACCCTACAAAAACAGAACAGTAATATATACGCTGCAATGTTACACAAGTTACACAAAGCATATCCTTCCAACATTAATAGTACAGAATTTCACAAGGAACAGCAAAGCACGATAAAACTGACACAAGGCTGACAGTGATTTTAAGAGAAAACTTAAAATCATACAGAATCTTACTTTTAAACAAAGAAAGATGGGACATCCTTCATTAGCCTCCAGCTGCTGCAACTATTATCCAGGAGAAAAACCCAGCAAGATCTCCATTTCAGCATCACTCCAAGGAGAGCACTATACTTATTTAGCATCAGTTCCCAACAGTAATACAACTGAAAGCTCTGCAATCTGGTAGACTCCATGAAGGTTTTAATCATCTAATGAGATTACCTCATCTGTGTGTGGTTTCACAATGCAGTCTCAATGGTAGCCCATTATGCCAGTCCCCTGACATGCAGTATCAATCATGCTAATCGGCTTACTCTGCTATCACTCCTACGGAGACACACTGCCATGCACAGAAACCAAAACCCAGCATAGTTTCTACCCCACACGTTAAAAGGGATTGTGGGGAGAAGGCACTGCTCACTCCAAACCCAAAATTAATGTCACTTCTATCCACCATGTTATGAGCCACGTTCCAGTGTTAAATCTTACATACATATGCTATGTATTCTATAAAACAGCTCTCTCATGGAGACCATTAATTGTACATGTAACAATTTACATGTTTACAGTTAATAAATATCAAGTTGGAAAAATCTTAAAGCTTCACAGAACATCAGTAGCTGCCTTTTCTGAAACACAAGCTTCTTTCCCAGGTATCACCAAGTGAAGCTCTCAAAGCACAGCCCCCTGCTCGTTTTACTGTTACCAACCTAAAAATGCTACAGTAATTAATACCCTTTATTCACCAATGCCAGGAGCATCCAACCTCAAAGTAGCATAAGGCATGTACAAATAAAACTTGTTCTATTTGACAGATGAGGGTAATGAGAAAACCTAAATATTAATGCTAAGTGTCGTCTGTATTTTGTGTTTTGGTTGCAAGCGGAAAAATAACCCCGAGTTTTGATGTTTTCCAAGGTAAGACAGGGATACAACTGTTGTATATAAATAGTTAAAATAATCAGGGACACTGCACAGCTCAAAAGACAAAGAGAACAAGCCCCGCTAGCATCAGGTTTTTTACAAGAAAGATTAATCAGCTTGCCCAAAGAAGTCACCGGCAAAAATCTAAGACATCCCCGTTAATTAGCACTACCTTATCATACTGGCTTTACCTGTTACACTTTTCCCAAAGCACTTGGAAATAGTGCTGCCTGAATTTCAACACATCTTCATTCAATGAAGGAAATTAACACATAGTTAACAATACCTTCTTTTTTTTTAACAGCTACAGGTATCTAGACTTGACTGGGGAGTATAGAACAGGTCACCCTACCACCTTCTCTAGTGTATCCTTTTACCATTAGGTGCTTTCAATAACGTGATGGAAAGGGAAGGGAAGTTAGATAAAGGACATCAGATGAATACCATAAAACTATAAACTCATCCCACTGAGCTTGAAAAAATATAGAACCACTTAAAACTTGATACAACCTGTAAAACGTAAGGATCTCAAATTAAAAAAAAAAATTAAAAGACAAAAAAAAAAAAAAAGGAAAAGCAAACACACAAACAACTAACATGAAGCAGCTTTACAAATTTACAACCCTGATTATCAGCCCATTTTGCTGGGCCAAGCATCCCAAACTATCCTGAAAGCACCTCAGTCCACTGCCAGAATACTTACTTAAAATGGAAATGAAAAATGGGAAAAGCCAGCATGGCAATGTCAGGGCAACAAGGCTTCGGACCTTGTTATCCCAATTCACTGCCTCATAAGCCACTGACTCAGTTGGCCCAACAGAAGCCAGGATCAGACCTGGGACTTTTGCTTTGCTGAGCAATCTTTTTTTTTTAGAGATTGAGATACCGAAAAGTAACTTTGTGGAATTTGACATTTGAGACAAAACACTTATCTTTGAAAATATCTACATTTTCTGCCCTACTTTTCCACAAGCATAGTCAGTTCAAGCAGTTCTATATTTTTATAGGATATCATCTTTGCACATCGCAAAGTGAAAGCAAACAGCTCTAGTTCAAATAACTAAGTAAAGAGTTATAAATAATTTATCCTTGCAACCCAAATATATACTAGCCCTTCAGAAAAGAATATGAATTGTTAATATAGTTTAAAAAACGCACAAAATCAAAACCATAGATACAAATCATCAATGGTTCTTCCACTATTACAACAAAATAACTGAGCTGAAGCAAAGGAGACAAGACAGAGGGGAAGAGGGAAAATGCGCGGGCCTTGGCTACAAATAGAAGAGAGCAGGAAAAATAGAAATCTAATAATGTTTTACTTCATAGTGAAACATTATTAGAGGTTTATATTGGTATCAAATATTGGTATTTAAAGCAGCATTATTATTCTGCCACTACCATAACACTGAAATCGACCTAGAAAGGGCAACTATTAGTCTCGGTGAGCATGGAACACTCACAGTGCAAAAGTGTCTGTCTGTACACCACTGAGCTGTTAATAGACTTAAATATTTAAATCTGTTCCATCCAGGAACTTTCTATTGTTTTCAAATGTGAACAATATTCCAAAAGTCTGAGACCAAGATTTTCCTTCCCACCCCCACAAAAAGCTCCTATTGAAAAACACTGAAATGCTTTCTAGGTCTCTCAGGCTTGCTACTGAAACAACTTAACAGGGGTAGAGGACAAAGAAGGACATCTTGCTTAAACAAACCAGTAATTATCTTGTTTTTACTCCTTTTCTCACACACAGAAAGCTTATGACAGATATCCAAGACCAAAAGTCATTAGCACAACCAGTTAAAACATGATTTAGCTAAGACAATACTATAATGGGAGATGTTAGGCAACCTAAAAATTCATTGGATGGTCTATCTGTTACAAGATTCCTGATGTTATAATGTTAGTTTTCACAGAATCCAAAATGCTAATTGAATGAAAACTCAAAAAATATGTGAGTTGCATTCTCAGAGTGGAAAATAAACAAGAGATCAATTTTATATGAAGTTTGTATGAAGTTTGTTTCACCATGCATCCCAATTTTGCTTAATGCCTCTGTGTGATACTCTATAAAATTGTCATTTAGATTAAAACAACTCTACACTCAGGTAAGAGAGTCACATAAAGCCCAGGGAAGCTGCACTAGGATGAGAGAACTCATTACTAATAGCAGAGCACAGACTTTATTGGCTTTCTGTCACTCATTTAGCAGTGGAACCATTTTTCTCCCACAATCATTTTCGTTATTCACAGCAGAAAGGTACAACGTGGCCAGAAATAAGCACACTGTACTGCTGACTAGACCCAGCAACACAGAGATATCCAGGAACTTGCTCATTATGGTGAAAGACCAGTGAATCACCAAGAGTGCTCAGAGGACAAAAAAGGGGAAAAAAGTTGTTCTTAAAAAAAAAAAAAAAAAATCAAACATATCAAGTCACTATTCACCTCTCTGCTCATTTTTTCTGGAGGATGTGGAATGGGGAGGAGGGATAGGAGAGAGCAATAGGTAAGAATTCATGCATGCAGGTGACCTATCATGCAGACTAAATTAAAAAATTGCCTTCCTTTTAATAGAAACCAAGTGATAGATTCATGCAACTTCTGGATTTGCTTATTCTTGTTGATCTCCAAGGTCCTAAAACACTTCTCCTAGTGCAAGATAGGCATCTTAAAATTGCACAAACATGAAGCAACCAGTAAATGGAAAAGAGTGAAAGACAGGAAGAAACTGATTTTCAGTGCAGGACAAGTAGGAAATAGGGATTTGTGAACTGCAATTATAAAAATAATTTTAAAAAAAATTCCGAGTACTATCACATATCAGGAAATTATTATCTCAAGCTTGGTATGCAAGACTATAATAATGCTTGATGCCTGATAACTCATTTTGGGTCATAAAAACATGCTATTTCTGGCATATTTCTCGTTGGTCAGAACCTACAGATTATTCCACATTTCTAACCAGGGCATTGCAATAGGTGCAAATGTTGAAATAAGGCTTTAAGAAATATCTTCCCACCTGACAGTAATTTCTTTCTGACTCCATTATGATGAAGCAGAGTGTGAAGCTGCACTGGAACTTACACCCACAGAAAACTTTAAAGATGAGAAAATGCTTCTGGAGGTGGACATTTGACCACATTACGTAGGGGATGGGGGTTGTCTGGGTGTTTTCGTAATTTTGCATATTTAAAAGGTCTGTCCTGGGAAAGTGCAGGTGCTCCTCAGGCCAGCATGCTTTCAAACCTCACCTACAGGATTTGCAATGGCTGCAGTTCAGAACCACAAACCTCAACATATTCGCTCCGCGGCCCCGCCAAGACCACGTCTGTAGGAAGGCGTATCTCAGCCTGCCCTCGCAGCTCCTGCCCAGCACTCCCAACACCCTCCCTGAACAGCTCGAGGCACACACACACACACTGACACACAGGCTGATAAACACACTGCATCCCAACTGCTCAGAGCGAGGAAACCTGACCGCTTCTGCTGAGCTTAGCCCTCGTCAGCTCTCGCAGACAGAGGAGCAGGGAACAGCCATTACCAGGGGACAGACCAGCTGAAGAGTAAGGAGCTCCAGGGCGTTGTCTTACTAATAGTCAAAATAAAAAGCTGGCCTGGACAAGTCTTAGAGGCAGCAGAGCTTTAGCAGAGTGAGCTCTAGACCCAAGATGTGGCCAATAACCAGCCTGAGATATCTTCTAATCTCTGTAGTGCAGATTCAGGGCTGAAAAAAAAGGATAACATCTTTTTTTGGAACCTGCCTCCTGCCCCTAATTTCTGTTGTACATTATTACATACAGAGATATGGTATGCATACACCAGAAAAAACATGATTTTACAATTATAAATTGCCAACAGTTGGTAAGACAGTGATTTCAACCATTGTTCCAAGACTACCAAGTAGTCATTTGTTGACATATGAATTGAAACTATGTGAGTTTTTATGGTACAAATTTATAGTCAAAAAGAAAAACAGAACAGTCTCATTAATTTTATTTACTAAAAGCACACTTGAAATATTTCACAAGGTACAGCAAGTTTTATGGAAGAGGGGGAAGCGCTGAAGTACACACATGAAACCAGAGACAAGACATATGTATAGGATAAACTGTTCCAGGTGCAAAACACCATGGAAGAAAGAGACCTGCAAGAAGAGGGAAAACTGATTAATCAGCTCCAAGACCTGATGAGTTAAACTAGCATTAGCTAGCAGCAATACACTGGGCATATTTGTGCAAAGCCCTGCCCACACAGGGCCAGCTCTGTGCCCTGCCCTGCTCCGAAGGGATTTGGGGGGTGGCACACACATTGCCATCCACCGAACGTCCTTCCAGGGCCACAGTTTTTTGAGGCCATCTGCAGGAAGGATGTCTGGACACACTGCACATGGCTGCATCTTTGATACTTTGGCTTCCAGATTCCAACTTAAAAGGGAAAGCTGGCTGTATTTATTTATACTTGATCAGAGGTGTCTCTTAAGATCATAAAGAAAACAACTCCTGCTCATCCTCCAAGAATCCTCCCACAGCTGTGCATGGATGCACACACACTTGCAGACATGTATCTTGAGAGGACAGGGAGAACAACAATTGATTTCCTGCAAGTGTAACATCCTGTTGTTTTTCCAAGGTGATCTAGAGAATTATCACAATCCCAGATGTTTACAGGGGGAAAGAGAAACTGCAGTAACTCTGCACAGGATAAGACAGTTGACTGCCTAAACACATTATTCTAAAAGCAAATTCAAAGCCTCACTACTTTTTCTATAGAGACTCTCTGTTCCAAACCCTGGAATGGCAAGCCGTAGGATATTAACAAGCATACATTTGAGTTTCCAGTCACTTCAAGTGTGTCTGAGGCAATGAACTTATACAAAGTATTTTTAGACTTCCTGCAATCAACTGTCCTCCCGGCATTGCTCAATATGGCACAGTTGTCTGAGGGATGCAGTTGTGCTAACATACAGTTTAATTTTAAAGTTTCATTTCTGTGTTTTCCATAAAATAAGTACTGGCAAATTTGCTCATCCAACAAGTTGAATCACAAGTGATTAAGGGTCATCTAAGCTATGCCATATTGTGTAAATGCTTATTAAATTATACTTATAAAAAGTAACTCATTTTATCTACATAAGATGATTGTGTAAACTAAACAAAACATTAGTAATGACTGGGCGTTTGCAGCAAAAAGAGATGGCTAAAATCTGCATAGTAAAGTTTTGCCATTACAGAGTCTCACAAGCCTAAGGTTAGTCTTGCCTGGAGATAACCTACATCGTCTGTGAAGGAAAACAAAGAAGAAAATGTTGCCTGAACTTAGCACATCCTGCAGGATAGAAAAACTGATCTCTATGAATTGTCCTATTTGCTGGTGTGGGGCAGAAAATAATAAACAGTTGAAGCATTTTGAGGAGCAGTTAGGAAAGAGGGTGACAGTTGGTATCATCTTGGAATCTTACATGTCCAAGAAAGGACCAAGATATATCAGTGCAACTATGGCAAGCCAGCCAGGATATTTCAATACAAGATGTTCTTGCAAGAAAATAAAATGGACAGGGTGATTACTGGAACAACCTAATTATTCAGCAGCATTGACTAACAAATCACTATTTGATGCAGCTCCGGACTATCCACTATTATAATAAATACTGTCATTAACCATGATTAAGCATTATCTCTAATGAAGACGCTTCAAATGAAGGAGCTTGCTAATTAGCTGTGTCCTACATCTCACAGCCAACAAAGGAATCTTAGAAGTCTTCTGCTACCAATTTGTAAAAATGGGTGACTAGGACTGGCCTAATAACACGTTGATGACACTTCTTCCATTAAGAAAAGAAAAGATGCCATCAAGACGTGGTGCTATGATTTTAAACTGTTACTGATGCATTTCTTTTGGACTGTGACTGCTCTCGGTGTACTTTAGCGCTGTGACTGTCACTTACAGAAGAAACTGACTGCTACTTTTGGCAACTGCCTCAATTCATTATCTCCCCATTACTGCCATTACTATTAGAACACTAAGTCACAGAACTATTGATCACACTGCCAACTATTCAGAAAAAAATTGTAAGTTTCACAGACTAAAGCTGATGTAGAGACTTTACCAAATTACCTTCGATTAAAGGCCCAGCTGAAATTACAAAGCAAAAAAAAGTAGTTCATTTTAAAGAGTCAGTTTTCACAGTAGTGTCCTGTTGCAAAGAAATTTAAATTCTTTCTGAAGAATGACATCAAAATGATCTCAGTTTTATGTTAACAAGGATGACTGTTTTCCTCAGACTAAATGATAACAGACAAAGAATTTAAATGAAGGAAATAGTCTTGGGGCGGGAAGAATCCTCTAAAAATGGTGAAGAACTGAGCAAAACAATCAGAATTACACTGAATGATTCAATGCTGCTGAGGCATACTACAACATGTGCATGGGATAGTAGAGCATTGTACTCCTTTTTTCCAGTTATAATCTTCATCTTGATAAAACCAAGAATAGTCCAAGGAATTAAAAATTAAGCCACATACAAAGCTAAGGATCCTTTTTAGTAAGCATAGAAAACATTTCTTATTATGATAAAAATGGATTGGACTAACTTTGTTAGCAAAAAGAAAAAAAAAGCTCTTGCCTCTTTCTCCTCTCCCCTTCTATGCAGCAAAACCAGCAGCTCCACAAATGGATTATCAAAAAAGAAGCTTTATTAATTTGAACAAATTTCATACATTGGGTAAACTGTAGAGGGTCCTTCACTGGGCAACACATATGCAAAAACATTCAAGCATCTGTTTTACATAACTCTTTCTTCTCTTTCATGTCACACGCAAGGAATTTTTCTGAAATACTATCTGAATGCAAGACTATTCCTGCTATCACCTGCAGGTCCAAAAGTAATACAGCAATTTCAAAGAGACCTTGCCCACACGTGCAAATTCCAAAATTTTGGTTATAGGCTACTGCTTTCACCACAACTTTGGTCCATGTTTAGACATTCAGCAGCCCAGCACAAACAGCAGTAGCTCCGAGAGCAAACAAAGTCTCAGCTTTTCAGAAGTCAAAAAGAAGAAAAAAAATGAAAAAACCACCAGGCAAAACTCCAGTTGCCACACTGACTTTGGGTTTACATGTGCAAAATATCAACCGTGACAACAAAAGGCAATGCACTGAGTCCAAACTAACAACTCTTGCATTTGACACCTCTCAGCTGTGATGGTATTTAGCCAATTGACTCACATCAATCTCTAGGAAATACACATTTATCTTATTTAGTAGGGAGGGGTTAGGAAAGACATAAGGCATGTTGTTGTTGTAATCCTGTCAATGTGGAATAAAACCAAGTTTGTAGAGTAAACAGCTGAAAGGAGACAATACGAAGAGAAAGCACTGGCTCCTGAAGAGAAAGCATCAACTCCTGTCAGGCATCATGTTTCTTTTGTCTTAGATTATGAAAGGCTAAGAAATACTTTAACAGGAATTATGCAAGTGTTTTAACAGGAAATTTTAATCTGAGACCTACAAATAATTAATTCAATAGCTATAGATAAGAGCAGAGCACAAACAAAACATTTTTGTTCATATTGAGGTGAAGCAAAGAAGTTGTTAATTAGGCCACGAGTACACAAACTATTTGTAATAAAGCACAAGTGGTACTCTTGGTTCTCCTAAGAACTATTACCAAAAAATATGTACACCAGGAGAAGCACATACACAGAAAAAAAATTTAAAACCACAAGACAGCTCAAAGTCAGTTTGATGCCATCTAGTTTGACAGACAGGAAAGGCAGAAAACCTGCCATCTCCCCAGTTGTCTCTGGGACATTTAATATTCTGTATTTTTTTTAATTAAGCATGCAGAAAGACTAAGTCATACTGAAATAAGCGACTGGGAACTATTTCACTTCTCTCTACAAATATTCTCACTCTGTATAACCATCAGATCCTGACACCTAAATAAGAAATCCTAGTTGTATTTCATATGGGCTGTTACAAAGATTTGCCACTCAGAACACACTTTGCAAATTATTCTCCAATGCTTTTAACTGGATAGTTAAGTGGAGCCAGAGGAAAGTGTTTGATCAAGGCTTATGAGACAAAAGCCAGTTACAGTTAAAACTGCATGTATAAGACACAAGAATTTGCACAAATCAAGAAATATCTCAGATCCCAGTCTTATAAGCACCTATCCCAACATTTACAGTTAGAAAACAAAACATACAGAAAACCAAAACAAAAACACAGAACAAAATCCTTCACATGAGTGTTTACTACTGTTGGGTGAACTTGAAAGCATTGTCAGAGCTAAGTTCCTCCTTTAAAGCAAAGTCAGTACAACAACTCCTAAAAGCAGAAATAGTGGAAGAGTTGAGTTTATTTTCAGTATGAGAACACCAGTACCCAGAACATGATAGCAGCCAAGGTTAGTTTTATATTTTCTCACTTGAGGAGTGAACACCAGTTATCTCTGGACAATACATCTCACCAAAGTTTCTTTAACACAGGTGCTGCATGAGGCGGGGAAAAAGTCTGTTCTTCACATGGAGAGAGACAAAGTGTACAGGATGTCTCCAAAACACACTTTTCTTCCTCTTTTCTCTTTGTCTTTCATGGTTTTTCTTAAAAGCATGAGGCACTTGCCAGACCTAATGCACTAAGAAGAAATTAAATGTTTTGCAACAGCTTTGGTAAACTAGAAGTCACAGTTTTAAACATAAACACAGAGCATTTCAGTAGCATAGCAGTTTGAAAAAGCTGCTGCAATAGCAAAGACTGTATTTCAATTGTTTATTACACTTTTTCAGGTAGTTATGAGAATCTAGACAGTTAGCAAACCCCACTAGGATTTTTTTCTCCTCCAAGCTATATGTTCTAAGGAAGCAAAACCCACTGGGGCTTTTCTGCTAGCTTTCTGTGGTATGTTTTCAAACATCCTCCCTTTAATTTGTTATTACAGTTCTTCAGGAGCACTCATAAAAATATTATGAGGAACTGCTTTCTCTAAAGTTGATCAACATTGCTTCAAGAAAAAGCATACTACCTGTCACTGTAGTAAATCCAGTTAGTGTGTCACCATACAGTTTCTTTATATCCAAGTAAAGAGTCACTTAGATTACAGGCAAAGAGAAATACCAGTTCTAAGCCTGTGAAATGGGTTTATCAACTCAGGACATGAAATCCCAGTCAAGGTGACTCCAGATTTCACATATCTTTTTTCACCCTAATTTAGTAATCTCTATATTGTTTTAGGCAAAATGCTTGATTTTTTCCTAAAAAGAAAAGGCAAACAAAGAAACTTTCAAGATAATAGTGATGATAATAATCTGAGTTGCTACTTCTATTTATTGTACCAGTAGTAATTGCGTGCAAAGAACTCCTGCTACAATTTTAAAAAGTTTGCCTTGTATTATATGCTTATAAGTGTACACCTGCCCTTTTGTTACAGAGATCTACTGACCTTAAAAGCAAAGCCTGTTGAACAAGACTTTCATCAGTGAAGCAAGGTTGCTTAATGACTTAATGGAGGCAGACCATTAGCTTACAAAACAGCACCGCTCTGCCTAACCAGAGAGAATGCAGAATTATCCCAGTGGGACAGAAAGGGAGTCTAGTAAGGAGAATCCAGGAAATGTCAAGTGTGGGATTTGGATATGCTGAAGACAGCAGGACAGAAAGACCAGACATACCTTTGCCCGTGGTGCTGCCCCTCTCCATGGCTCACATCCCCGCCTGTGTGTTAGAGTGGTCTTCACATCCAGCTGCACATCCAGCACAGGCTGGCCCACAGCCAATTGAGTGATTTCAACTGCTCCATATTAATATGGCCACAGAAGGAATAGGCAAGGGGCAGCCAGAGGAGACGGAGGGGGTTGCATTCTCTGCTCAGCAAGCTCCCCTTGGCAGCCAGTGGGCAGAGAGAGGGGCAAGAGAGCTGCTCGCTCACACAGCACCAGTGCTGGAGCGCTGTCCATGCTGGCACCTGCTGTGCCACCTAACACAGCACACAGCTTGGTGCAAAACAAAAAAAGACAGACAGACATCCCCCTCCCTGTTGGGCAGCTGTCACTGTTCATGCACCAAGGCACTTACAAGGCAACCACCTCCTCAGCCTCATCATCGAGCACCTTGCACGGACACTTGACAAGCAGAACCTCCCCTTGGTAAAGGGTAAGATTAAAGAGATGGAATTTCAAAAGGCCTTGGAAGTTTCAAAGAGTGATAAAATGCACCAAATTCCTGCAATAAATTATCTTGCACATTCTAAGCTATTTCCTGATACATGAGCTGTTCAGTCAAAAACTTAAAGGTCAAATTTGCATCAATAGCCTCGCCAAAAAGTTTTCTACAGAGTAAGGAAAGGAGGAGGAAAGGCTAAAGAAGCAGACATGAAAATAAGAATCCAGTTCCAGTATCTGTATTTTATGCAAGATAAAGTCATTTGCAGTGCAAAATCAGCCTGAAAGGGTGAGCTATTAGACTGGTTTTAACCAATATGCTCTTATCACTAAGTCTTTCTAATTAGCTTGAAAATTTCTCTTCTAAATTACTTGGAAATCTTTCTTTCTTTAAAAAGAGGGGAGGGAGATTAACAACTGTCTCAGTTTTAATCCTTCCTCACACTCCCACACAGAGACCTTTTTCTTCCTTAAGGACACTTCACAAGTACTTCATTATGTTCATTTTTNAAGTCTTGCATCATATCTGTGGAATAAAATGCAAATAAGTAATTTTCCAAGGAAAATAAGAAAGATTATGTCCCACAAAGCTCTCTGCAGGCAGCAAAGGAGTGGATGTCTCCTTTTCCTACACAGCAAGGAAGACACTACTGAAAAAGCACTTCAGTCAGCATGCCAACATGTAAAGTTTCACTTTTCAGCACTAAAAAAACCCAAGAAAATCTCCAGAAAAACAAACACACACAACAACAACAAAAAAGGAAATTCTGCTTCCATGCATCAGGCCTTAGCAGCAATATTCACTAATGATGATTTCTAACTCCAGTAATAACTTCAACAGAAAAGTTTCTCCAAATTACTTTTTGAGCTATTCAGTCAAAAGTCTTTGCATTTTATATCACAATCCAACAAATGAATTTCTTTCCAAAACCCTACCCTTCTCTCCATGCCAAAAGTTCACAAATCTGAAATTCTAGCCTCATCCTGGATTAACAATTCATTGCTCTGTCACCAAGTCATATTTCACAACTTGCCTTCAGTGTATCTGTGGCAAGAACCATCTATAAAATCCTGAACTGCCAAAACCTGCTCTGATATTCCCACTCCACTTGCTCCCACTCTAATTCAGGACTCCAGTACAGCCTGAAAGCAGAGACCAGGAAAGGGCATCTCTGCTAGAGGTCCAGCTATTTTTCTGCTACGGCTACCAAGTTCTCTATCAATTCAAATTGAAAGAATCAAAACATATCAGTAAGTCTCAAAGGGAATCAATAAAACTATTTGTCTCATTTCATTCTTACCTCATGAATGAATGAAAAAGAACAACTGCTAATCAGTGATCAGTCCACCAGTTGCTGCAGATTGTGTAACTTCTGATGTATACACTGATAATAATAAATGAGGAAATCTTCCAGAGCATAGAAGTCATTGTTATAAAAAATACATAGTTTCTCTACTCTAACAATGCACTAGTGTCTGTATGTTCTTAAATACTTTAAATTATATGCCTGTAGATGGTTCCTTCTGAGAAGGCTTGTCAATAGAAACACTGATTTCTGAACATATAGAGAGAAAGCTGTAGACAATCTAAAATGTGAAAGACTGAAAAAGAGCATTTGATTTCAGGCTTTCTAATTATTTTTTACATGATAGTATGAAATTCAAAGATGAAAGATTTTAAATAGCAAAGCTATCTGGAAGCAAAGCTTTTAGGGAGCAACATGACAAAGGAAATGTATTTATAGGTTTGAAAACGGGGTGGGGGGAGGGAATCACTGAAGCAGCTGCACAGTTTTTGTACAGTGGACAAGAAAAAAAATTTAAAAAGGAGGAAAAGGCAGGCAGAGAAGAAAGTAAAGTAGTTAAAACCAAGGCTGCAGTACTTAACTTATTCCTGAATCAGGCTATCATAAAAGTGTTGCTGGATTTTGTTTTTACTTTAGAACTAGTGCTTTTTTTTCCCCCCTACCTGATCCAGTTTTCACAGGTGCCTTTCCCAGTTTTCATAATTAAACCCATTAAATAAATAATTATTTGGCTATGACGCATGTTGCTATGGCAAGGACTGCGATAGCAAAGATTCAAGCTTTTATGACTTCACTACAAGGTCACAGAGAAGCCTGTGAGCAAGAAAAATGCGTGGCAAAAAAGGCCATTTCCATTAACATCAACTGCGAGGAAAGACCCGGAGATGAAGGAGGTGGCTGCACTCTGAAGAGTGGTCCAGGGGCGAGTATTTAATCTTTCACTCCAGCCTCTGCACCAAGCCACAGCAGGAAGAGAAATGTGACTGCTGACTGCCTCATCCTTCTGGTTTTGTCTGAAGGGTTGTTAGCGCAGTGCTCCAGCAGCACAAGAGGCCCCAGGGCCACATCCATTCATCTGCCCGATAACCCAGCTGAGTGCTCTTTTGCCTTTCAAAGTGTCCATAAAAATACTGCAAGACTGCGATCTTTAAAGAGCGAGCACTCCTTGCCAGATAACTTTAAAGCAGTGCTCGAGGAAGATAAACACAAGAGCCTGGCTTCCCATAGGAACACAGGCATCTCCGTTCCCACCAGCATCCAGCCCAGATGGGAGAGACCCCGCAAGGTGCACAAGCAAAGCAGCAGTGCCAGCCCAAAGCAGAGGAGCAGGAACTTCTGGGAATTCCCTGGGGACAGTCAGACATGCTTGGTGGTCTCCTTGGAAAGCTGTGCATGGACTAAGAGCCCTACAGCAGGAGAGGGAGGTCTAGGGAGCAGCCTCCAGCCCTACATCCAACAGGGGGTGAGGTGAGGAGGGAGAAGAAAAGCTGCCCTCAAATTACTGACCAGACTTCCTCCCCAAAGAGTTACAAACCACTGTTGCTGAAGGCCATGACTTAGGAGAAAGAAGTAGCCACTCACATGGTGCCCTCAAGGTGACAAAGGCCACCACATGGACAGGCACAAACATCAGTCTCTAACAAGAAGCGTAACTCAGCTAAAGCAAGATGCCTCTACTAGTTACTATTTTTACCAGTAAATCTTGTCCTAAAAATATTTGTGTGGGGGGGAAGAAAAAAAGCAGGAGGATTTAGTGGGGTGTCAACTAAAAAACTTCTCATCAAATACATGCATGTATTTGAAAGCAAATAAACTGCTTTGATGCTGCTCTGTGGTGATGTCTACAACTCAACAGAGAGGACAGGCAGTCAGACTCTCACATTAAGGGAGGAGGTGGGAGATTCAAAACTAGAAATGAAGAAAGCACACACTTGTACTGAACTTTCAAAACAAGTTATTCCAGTTTAACATTTTTCTTCCTGAACTGACATAGCATAAATAAGAACCAATGAACTAATGAAATGCAAAGCTTATCCCGAAGCATGAAAGTATTATAATTGTGCTGCGCTTTGCTAATTTTAGAAGATGAAGAATGACTATATTATAATAAGTCAAATGTAAATATACAAAGCCATCCAATCACCCACAGTGCATGCAGACCACATTACTCAGTTCTCTGCAACCTCTCAGAGGTTTAAGGCAGTAAGAGCAGCAAGGAATTCCTCTACAATCTCCAGCTTGCCGGATAAACCTATTCTGTTCCAGAGTAAGTATAAAATTGACCAGTCACAATTTCCTTTACTTCAAGGCTGATTTTCTGCCTGTAGGTTTCTTGACACACAGGAATGTCAGACAGTGCAACAAAGAACTGTGAAGTCCAGCACCTTCACAGTGCTCCATGCCCTTCACTGGCTCTACCAGCACCTCTGGATCCCAGGGAAAGCTAGATTTTCATCCCTGTGGTACTCCCACACTGGGCTAACATCACTATAGTATGAAGACAGCAGTTTCTTATATGGCACACAAAATAATTGGAGTGAAAATACAAATAATGAAAAAAAATACCCAAACCACCAAAAAACCAAACTACTGAGAAGTTTCAAACAAGGGAATGTTTTCCCTTCTAGCTATTATTTCCAGATAAAAATCACTGTGGGTCATGGCCTCTCCTGTTATAAAACCAGCATTTTGCACAAATCTTCTTCCTGTAACACAGATTATGGAGGTCAGATAATTGCTCAGAAATATTGAGACACGAGCCATATGGTAAGCTACATACAAATATATGCTCACTATCTCCACTTTAAGTTTCCCTAAAAAGCTCTGAACAATCTATCCCAAGCAAACTATGATAAGCACACCAGGAAGGCTATCAAAGTAGGAAAAGTCAGGAAACTCAAAGATTATGAAGCTACACTTCCTTCCAACCTTTTGAGGGAGTGGGGAGAGCAAAAGAAAAAAATAATCTGAAAATGCTTTGTTTCAGTGGAGTTGTATTTTTAGTCTTCTGATTAAATTTTATTATTGCTTTCATGTTAAAATATTTCATTTTTTAGTATGACACAAATAACAAATATTTCTATTTTATCAAAACATTTTCTACAAAGGTCATTAAATTAATGGATTATAATTAAATACTTCAATTCATCTAGATAGCAATTCTGATATAACTTTCTTGAGGGAAACTTCAACTCTTTTGAGAAACTTCAGATTCTTAGACATAAGTAAATATTAGATATTATGCTCAAAAGGGACAACAAAAAGCAATTCTAAGCATCAACCCTCCAAATTTTTACAACAGACCTGATTCTATAGCTCAGACAGTTCTCATGGATAAAACCGGCAAAAAATATATTAGCTGCAGAACTTGGTTCAAAACCAGATTAATTTCATGTTTTTCTGTTCAGCACAATAGCAATCAACTTACAGTAGCTCTGATTAACTGGCTCACTTGAAAAATTCTTTACTAGATTTTGTTCAGTGTTAACTCAAGAAGCTTAGTCTAAGAGGAAAAGAAAATTTTCCTTAGCAATGGAAGTGTTATGCTGAATGACTATTACATTCTTTTTACACTAGATCTTTTCAGTGAAAGAAGCTGTTCATAGTAGCTATATTAGATGAAATACCAAAAATATTCCCATGATGAACTCCAAAAGGTCACCAGAAGACCAAGAAGGCTGTGAGCTTGGGAAAGAGGTTTAAAAAAAAAGAAAAATAAGTCACCTCACTTGATACAAACTGTCCATCAACACAAACATTTTCACTACATTTCAGAACAGTCCAGAAGACCATCAATAAGAAAATCTGTAACTCCCATTTGCCTCTGTCAGGAACTCAGGTCCCTCGGTTTACTTTTTAAATACAAAAGACTGGTATCATGCTATTTTTTCAGTGTGCCCGATTTCCCACAATCTGCAAAAAATTGATATCATCCTTCTGACGTGTGTCTGAAAAGCACAGGGATTTCATGTGCCATTAGTGTATCATAGCACAGGGGCATATTTTGCTAATGCTATGTAAGATATTACAGTACATTCACGTAGCTCTGCAGACTTTAACCACACTCACCCAACAAGACAGGCAAGTTTGGCTTATACAATACGTAAACAAGCCTTAGAGCAAACATGCAGTAGAACAAGTTGAAACATTGGTTACATTAGTTAAACCTCATTACACCTGAGTAGCCTCTTCATTTCCAGTTATTCCCATTAAGAACACTGCAGGTTAGCAAGATCAGAAAATAACAAGTCATCACCTTCACCACCCCCCTCTCAGACTCCCCTTCCAGGAATACTTTGCACAGATTGATGCAGCAGAGCAGTTGGAGAGTGCACAAACTTGTCTGGACCACTTCCAATTTGCTTTTCTATCGATATGCAGACAGTTCTATCGTTTTCCCCGAGTCAGCATCATTGCAAAACTCAAAACATGCAGCCTGGTCAGTTTTAGCTCAAACCAGCAGCAGTCCTCGGTGTCTTGATCTGTGTCACTACTAGCAGGATCCTGGTGAGGGGGCTCACACAACTATTTCCTTTTGGACAGCAACAGGCTTCGATTACATTATCATCAAATCATAGAACATTCTGAGTTGGAAGGGATGGCACATACAATATAGGGACTACCTCCTGTGCACAGTAATTAATTCTCCTTTGTCATACATCATTCTTAGAGAATTTTGAAAGACTTGTAAAAATAGAAAGAATTAGGCTCAGTAGACATATCACCTCTGTAAATGTATCTTCCAGCTCCAAAACACTACACACTTGCCTGACACAACTTGGGAGAAAAGTACCTGATAGAGACATAGTCCAGGGAAGATAAGACTGATGCTGTAGAAAGCACCCGAAGACACCAAAGCTTTCTACCCCGTTCAGAAGAAGGAATGTATGTTGCAAATTCCATTGCCTTCAGGTTTTGTTATATTAAAAATAAAATTTTAAAAAAACTAATTATTTTATTATTAGGGTAGTGAGATCATCAAATGAAAGAAATTTTGGCTTTACAGTTAAAATTGCATTCCTTCAGGGGTCAGCTTTCATATTTGTGTTTGCCTTTATATCTCAGTGGAATTTGAACCATGCACGCTATTTGGGGCTTTACCGAAGGATGACCACAAAGAAACTTTACAGCTGATACAGAGGACAGCAGATTATCTTGGCAGTGTTCCCAAAAGAGTGGAGATAATTCCCGTGCTCACCAGTCTGTATTCTGACAATTGTTCCTATGCACAGATTCAAGCCACTTTGGCCTTCACAGATCTGCACAGGAGCAAAGTCCAAACTACAAAGGAATCTCTTAATCTGCCCAGATTAGACTAAAAAAAGAGCAACTACATGGAAAGCCTGCTACATGCTTTCTAAACAGAAAAAAGTTTTCCACCATGAAGGCTGCTGAAAAATGAGTACGTAGCTCCTTCCCTCAGTATAGACACAAGAGCATTTCACAAAAATATACAAGTGAATAGAACAACCTCACAAATCCTTTGAACATGGAATAGAATAAATCTGTCTTGATTGAGAACAGAAAGAAAAAAAACACCCTCTAGTTCTAATAGTTCAGAAAATAGTTTTCTCACCTAATCCCAAACTTAGTGCAGAGTTTAAAAACAGAGATAAATCTACTAGAGCAGACAGGAAAAATAGTAAGTCTCTATAGAGTGCATTTACAAATGGCTTTAAATATAACCTTCAAGGAGACTGGATTTTACGAATATATGAAGAAAAAATAGTTGCAGCATTTAGAGATATACAGGTCAGTCCTGATTAGTATCTTTATCAATGATCTGGATGAGGATATCAAGTGCAACCTCAGTAAATTCACAGATGACACCAAACTGAGTGGAAATGTTGATCTGCTGGAGGGCAGGAAGGCTCTGCAGAGGGATCTGAGCATGCTGGATCAATGGGCTGAGACCAATCGTGTGAGGTTTTCAACAAGGCCAAGTGCCAGGTCCTGCTCTTGGGCTGCAACAACTCCAGGCAGCAACACAGGCTGGGGCAGCATGGCTGGAAAACTGCCCAGTGGAAAAGGACCTGGGGGTGCTGGTCAACAGCAGCTGAACAAGAGCCAGCTGTGCCCAGGGGGCCAAAAAGGCCGATGGCATCCTGGCCTGGATCAGCAATAGTGTGGCCAGCAGGACCAGGGCAGGGATTGTCCCTCTGTGCTCAGCACTGGTGAGGCCACACCTCAAGTGCTGTGCTTTTGGCCCCTCAATAAAGAAAGACACTGAGGTGCTGAAACATGTCCAGAGAAGAGCAACAGAGCTGGGGAAGGGTCTGGAGCACAAGTCCTGTGGGGAGCAGCTGAAAGAGCTGGAGCTCTGTAGCCTGGAGAAAAGGAGGCTCAGGGAGCCTCAAGCAATATGCCCTTGCTATCGTATACAATAATTATCCCAAACAAACTTTCTGAATTATGCCATTGAAATCTTAACGATTTGCTTGGTTTTGTCTAATCTTCACAATACACCCTTGGGCAATTTCACTCGTGTGAAATTATCCTTGTAAATCAAAAGCCCAGTCCTGCAATCACATCTGCATCTGGGGACCTTTTTCTACAGCTAAATGTTTGAATGCTACCAGAGAAAAAATGCAGTTCAGAAGAGTTACATTTAATAGCCTCAGTGAACTCTCTTCCAATCAGTCTCTTTTTAACTGTGTAGCCTGCAGTTTAGGGATCTGTTATAAAAAAATAATTAATCAGTGTTGGATGCTGCACTTCTTCATGAAAAGCCAAGATTAACACATTGAGTCAACAAGTTCTATTTTGAAATAGTTTAATTCACTAAGGAGATGACTGCTTTCCCCAAATGATGCAGACTTGTCTGCTGTTGTCTCAGCCAATTCAGAGGCTTGCTATTCACTACTTGGTTGATTTCAAAATCAGACTACCGCTTCAGAAAGTTGCAGAGACTATGACATCAAATTTATGATAATTTATTGCACAATTACAGTGGCTACATCCCTGGATTTTATTTTGTGGGAAAGCCTGTTTCTACTGTAGTCTCACCCATTTTCTTGGCTTACACCTGTCCACAGAATCACAAGTTTTGGTATAAAGCTTAGCATGTTTTTTTCATAATACTATAAAGGTTTTTAATAGCAACTTAAGGTTGCATAGTTCAATTGCCTAGAGAAATATTTGCACTTTACAATGAGATGTACTGAAATTTCACAAGCAATTCAGAAGCGCTGCTTAACAATTTACTAAAACTTGTACAACACTCCATCAGATTTCACTTTAATAACTCTTATGTCATCTTAAAGAAATAAAAAGCCTAACACCCTTTGAGAAGGCAAGACTGTCATCACCTCAGATGAATGACAATAACGCAATCACTGAAATTCAATGCAAGAGTACAATTTAATAACCTCAAATTCAAATTGAAAGATTTGCACACCACTGTGACGTTTATTGACTAGAACTGATAAAATAGTACACTAGAACATTACAAGACAAAGTAATGCAAATGACTGCAAAATTGTGTTTCATTATACTTTGGTCAGTGTTATCTTCATTCTAACCAAAACACTTCATAATACAAGCTTAAAAGACAATAGTAGACAAGTCCTGTAATACCAGAATTACAGGATCCAGCCCTTACATTTTGGCTTCTGATTCAGCAAAAGTTCCACCACGTGGTGTAGAAAGGGCACATAAGTATTTTGTACGTTATTTAACATGGCATTTATTTGAATATGTACTATTAAGTTTCAAGAATTCCAAAACACATGTAGCAAACAGATAAAAATATTTTCATGTAATTGTTTCCACATGGTACAGTATAATTATGAAAGAGGTTGCCACTTTTTTTGACTGGAATATATTAACAAGATACTGTCTCCTATCACACTACTTTCTTTCCAATTCCCTAGTATGTACAATGGTACATTATCCAAATTGCACCCTCAAGAAAATTACTTTCATACTCCACATACAGCAAACTCACTTCAACCCCAACCATAGGAAAAAGTAACTCCTCCCACTATTATGAAAAAAAAAGTAAATTCTTTCATTTCACATAGGCAACCAGTGCAAGAAGGCAATGATGGCAGAAAGGGTATCCAACCCAACCATAACTAAGACGAGCTCTCAGGTCCAAAATCTCTCAAATTTATCTTTCTGAGAAACTTCATCCATTTGTTTACTGACTGGATGAGAAAAAATGGCACAAGGGGAAGCCCCATGTCCCTGTGCATATGCAGTCTCAGCCAGAACAAACTGGAACATGAGGTACTCCTATGACACGTTCTTTTGCTTTAATTGTCTTTTTTGAAACTGGTACTAAACTAAGCTAGAGCAATATCCTATGGCTTTGTCTTATTGGCACAACTTGCAAAATGGCTTTGGTAGGTTTTTTAGATTATCTGCATAGAGAATATACTAACCATGCTATGCACAACACTGTCAGAAAAGTCAGGGTAAGTTGTAACTTAAGAAAACGGTGTTCTCTCTCTCTCTTTTTTACAAGAAAGCACAATTGAGTCAGCATAATATTCAGGGTGTTCTTACCTCATCTAATCTGTCCTAAACATATTTGACTTATTCTCACCTTCTTGCCATCTTAGTAGGAAGAACCAGAGAGGGAAATCAGGAGGCACAGATGAGTAGGAAGGTACAAATGCAAAGCTGCCAAAACAAGGACTGGATCTTTCCTCTGCTGTCTCCCTTTATTAAGTGAAGTCCATTTAACAGTTCCACAGACAGTGCAGGAGCTGCAGTGTTCAACACACTGTGAGGATGGTCTATGATGATTCAAGATGAATTTTCTTCATAAAGGACAGAAATCAGTAAAGAGAGTGCAAATGCAACAGGAGAGGTGAGGAGCCTCCATGGATGTTAGCTGTGTCTTCTCTGCATCATTCTGGAGTCACAGTTGGTTGAAAAATGAAATAAAATACAGGATTTTCAAAGCTAAGAAAGAGAAGTAATAACATGAAAAGTGAGGATGACGCACTCTTATTTTGCAGCTTTTACAAATGTGGTCTAAGATGTACAGCAGGCTGATGGAGGCTGGCATATGCTCTAAAGTATCCTGTGTTATCTTCTTGCCTTGCAGTGAAAGAATCCAAAAAATGAAGAAAGCCCGAGTGATAGACCAGGCAGCGTTTCTCCCAAGTGACTGGTTGGGTGACACACACCAAGTACCTCAGCACTGTACCTGCATGCCAGGTGTGAGAGAGCCAAAGGCACCACCAAGAGCAGCAAGACTTGAGGTAATCTACTTGCTACTGTTATTAACTGTAGAAGCTCACAGCCCACTGTTTATGTGCTGCTTTTATCATCTGCTACCATTCACCTGCTCGGCTTGATCAGCCCATCAGTTTGGAAGATTGGAAAGACAAGGAAATCAACTGGCCACAGAAGCATGCAGTAAGCAGCTCATCTGACCTGCACACAAGTGAATTAGCTTCCCAAGCACACTGCCAGAGGGACCCCCTCCACCTTCATAAACACAATCTCAATGTTTGGGAAGGTGCCAGGAGTAAAATGTTTGTTTACTGCAGGCAGGAAGAGCTACCTATGATTCAGACATTAGGAAGTGACAGGAAGAACTAAATTATGCAATTTGAAAGTAGGAAAATAAACACAAAGTAGTTGCAATGAGAGGAAGAAGGAGGAGGAGGAAAGGATGGAGAGAAGAGACAAGTTTTGTATCTTTGCCCTCACTTCTGCAGGGCTGAAGCCATCATTGCAGCAGGAGGGCCCCATGGGATTCCTTCACCTTTTAACCCTCACTCTAGAGCCCCTAGCCAGGGACTTTCCTCCTCAGCACTGAGTAAGAAATATCTGTCCAGCTCAGTCTCCCAGCTGGAAAGGACAGATCACAGTCTTCCTTATTCCCTATTTTATGTAAGCAGAGTGAGATTTCAGAGAAGAGCATTCCACCTGCCCTCCTTTTAAACAACAACTACCCAAAGCAAGGGATCAAAGAGCTCATTTTCCAGCCAGCTAAGGGAGGTGGGAACAAGCTCCAGCTCTGTCCGATGCTGGTTGCAGAGACTGATAGGAAAACCTCTTCCCGTAAGCAGTAGGCAAGAGAAGCACCCCGATGGGAATAGCACTGCCTTCCCAGCAGTTGTTGGAAGCAATCTCAGCAGTGCTGCTTACAACTTTGCACCTCCTATCCACAGTTTGTTAGATCCCAGCAGAATTCTAAAGTTTCTTAAACTGTAGTAACAATCTGCTTTATTAACATGCCCATTCCAAAGCTATATAACAGCAAACAAGCAGATTTTAATCACAGTGAGTTATGGCTGTACTGTAAGAAAACCCCACCAAAGAACACTCTCAAATTTATGTAATGATAGTGGTGCCTCCCTTGTATTATCAGTAAAGATCTTTCTGTCACTCTCTTTATAAATCGGACAATAAATTCCTGCCCTTTTTTTTTTTCCTGCAGCTGCAGAGATTCATAGACAAACAGAGCCATCAGATCAAGGAAAAATTCAAAGGATTGTGAATTAACTTAGCACTGAAGTACACACCATAGCAGAAAACTCTGTAGTTACTTGTCCTGGGACAAGATTACCTTGGGATGAAACCAAGGTTAAGTTTCCCAACTTACACTAATGAGTCACTTGTATGATACTCCAGTTTAGATCTTCCCCCTGCCCTATTTCTCCCTTCCCTGTTCCAAAACTCCAGAAAAGAAAAAAACAGGTTTTGTTTCAGAAATGGCTGACTCTTGAGTGAATACAAGTGTATCCTCTCTGCTGACAGATCTTTGGTAATGAAGAGTCACTTTACTTATTTTTCATAGTCCTGAGAAGCTTATGCAATTTAACTTCATTTGTGCACACAGACATAAGTAAGAGCGTGACATGACCTCAGCTTTGAGGGCATTATTTCACACTGAGTAACAAGGCATTAGACTGCAAAACTTACACAGCATGATGCAAATAATTTCAGCAACAATTGCATACTAACAGTGAATGGAAATGCACCAGGACATGCAAGATTCAGGAAGATACACTTATTGACATCCCTACTCTTGAACTTATTGAAGTTATCTCCCATGGCAAGGGGGAAGGATTTTGTAAACAACAAGTTTATCTAATGCCACCATAAGAACATCACCTAATGTAACGTGTAAGTGAAAGAAAAAACATTTCTTTATGGAGAGCACCATTAGAAATCATAGAATTATGTAACAAGTAATAGATTCAAAAGGCATAAGTTTTTGTCAGTTTGTGGCTTAAATCTCAAATTAAGTTCATACAGATCACTACTTTCTAGGAAAGCAGAATTGCCAGATGGCATCACGCTCACAGCCTACCTCTGACACTTCTGCACATCTGCAGAACTAGGAAAAGACTGAATGGCACAAGTAAACCAAAGGAACCAGTTACAACATGACATTTCAGAAGTCTCCTCCTATCACACCCCAGACCTCCAAGTGTTCATGTTTATAGCTGGGAGATTCTCTCCAAGCCTCCTTGGAATCTTTTGCATTCTCAGCATGGATACCACATGGCTCATTTGTCCTGGAAAACACCAGTCTCTTTTGTTTCAAACTACACTCCAAACACTCTCCTCATTCTCCCTGCCCCCTCTTTTTGTTTAATTAAACAATGCAAGGACAAATTGTCAATTCACATCAAGTTCATACATTACTCTGACATCCTCTTTCTTGGTTGTTTATTGATGAAACAAACACATACCAATCCTTATAATAACCATAAGGAGCATCAAATAAATTATCCCCACCATCTCCTAATAAGCTCCTTACTTTTCAGTCTTTGCTGAAAGGGATACAATTGCTGTCAGTATTTTACCCTATTTTTAAGGATCACAGGTATGTATACACATTTTTAAAAATCATAAATGTTTGTTAGGTTCTGTATATGGACTTATGACTGGTTTCAGAAAGCATTCCTAATAAAACAGCAATTCTCCCTGCACCATACCACAGCCAGGTGCAGCTTCTCCACTACATCTGATCCTGCTTAAGAACCTACATGGAAACACAAACGTCAGAAAACTGTAACAGAAACATACATTAAGTGTGACTGGGAAGATTTGTCTAACACATTACGTGACTCAGTGCAGTTATTCTTCATACAAAAGGAAAATGACAAGCTGACACATAATTTTCAGAATTGCCTTTTTTTTAATAAATGGGTATTGTTCCATTTTGAAACTCAAAATCCATTTTTCATCTGATATCATTTGTGTATTTACCCTTTTAATAACCCTCCAAAATGGACTGTAATTCCTATGTGTTGATTGCATCAAAGGTCTATTTGAAGGCAGGGGTATTAACTGTGTTTAAAGAGCATCCTGTATTCTTATTCTGTACCTCAAATCTAATCCTGGGAACTCCTACTGTCAGTAACAAACACCTACACAGGATTTATTTTGCTTTTAAATCCCAAGCCCAATACAACATAGAAAAATAAACCAAAGTCTAATTTTGTGTTGTTTTTCCTTTATCCCCATTTTCCTTCGAAGCAAAAATACTGAAGAGCCTAGCGGTGGCTGTAGCCCCAGAGAGAGGAGCCTGCTGGCCCGCTCCACTGAAACCCATGGCATTCCTCCTGGGGTGGAGACAGGCTTACCCGGGAGGAAGGAGGAAGCACATCTGCCATCACCCTGCCCCAAGGCTGGTTGTGCTGGGAAGTGGGTGGGGAAGCAGATTTACCTTGTGACAGCCACTATCTCCACTGGCATGAAGAGTTTCTCTGGCATTGTTTTCACTTCTAAAACAGCAGAACAACCCACATGTCACCAGAGAGCTGGCTGGAAAACTCTTGTGTGGGGAACAGCCAAAGGGACCAAAGGGACAAGGCTGCTTTTCTCCTGCTAGGCAAGATTATCCCAATGCCTTGCCACCACCCTCAGCCACCAGCTACAGCCACTGGCCTGCACAGAACCCCACAGCAAGGTTTCTCATCCAAAACCTGCCACTTCCTGTGGCAGAAAGCAAAAATTACCTCATTTTTAAAAACACAGAAAGGGAAAAGCTTCCCTAGAAACCCTCAGACAAAAGAACAAGCACAGCTCCCGAAAAAGCGTACTTGTTCTCAAATCACTCTGCCAAGAAATTGCTGTTCAAAATAAAAAGGAGCAAAAGCTTTTCATTTATTTCACTTCTTGATGTGGAGCCTGAACTCGGCTGTCCCAAAGTGAGAAGATGGATCTTGGCACAGTTTCCTAGCTGAAGTATCACCTCTTTTTCCAGGTATGTTTTTAAACAGAATTATTTGTATTGCGCACAGATATTATATATAATAATACACAAGCCTTATGGACATAACTGCCTGACCTTTTTAATTACATGTTGCTGTGCCACCAGTTCCAAGAGAGACAACACTCATGCTGCCATTTGCCCCAAATAACTGCCATTTACCAGGAAAAAAAAGGGAAGAAAAATGCGTCACCATAACCTCAGGGAGTTTAATCATAAAGTTGTAATTTTGGGGCATAAAAAGCAATTAGATATATTCCTTCTCCTCAGTTAAAAAACAAAAAACACACCAAGAAAAGGACGGTTAGAGTTCAACATTTAAGACAGTCTGTTTCACAGAAAGTTACCTTGTAAACATTTCACGCTGGGTGCTGCTTAGGGGGACAGTCAGATACTACGTAACATAAGAGTATTTTTTTATAACGAAATGCACTGCGGCATGTTTCGAAGAGCTTCAAAAGTTCATCACGAGAGAAACAAAGCCTTTGTCAACAGCTGGAAGCAAACATAAGTACAAAAAACATACTACATAACCTTTTATTGGAAGCCAGGGATGCTTTTCTTTTTTTAAAAAACAGGTCAAAAATACATCTAGCATATTGCACTGAACAATACTTACAAAGCTAACATTATTTGTGCAACTATGAACACTTCCTAAAGCAAATAAGCCAGAGAATTCATAAAAGAACCAATGTAAAAGCCTAATCAAGAATTGATAAAGGGGGAATTGAAAATAAACAATACTTTATTGCAACTGGAAGATGGCAGAATCCTCTCTCCACCCTTCCAGAAAAAAAAAAAAAAAAGAAAGAAAAAGGAAAGAAAAACATAGTACTCCTTTAGAACTAGTTGTTTGCACCTATAAGGAGATGAATTCACATTAGAGTCCCTAAAACAGCAGCAAATTACACTGTATTACAATATTCACCTGCACACAACACTTACCTGCCTTGAAAAGATTATCCCTTTCTCTGTGATCTTTCTGCCTGCCTTGCTTAAGTAATTTGCAAGATATAAGGTTTGTCCCTCCTAATGAAATACTGCAGTGAAATCACAACAGTTGAACTTGCTTCTATTGCCAATAAAATGATTACTCACTGAAGCACACAAAACATTAAGGCAATTTTGAAAAGGTCTCAAGAAGTCTGTCACCGCAACACTGCAAAAGTGGGGATGAAAATATAATGAGGTGAATCTCAGCTTTATGTCAAAACAAAATTTGCACCTCATCAGTTGCAATCCCCTTCTTGATTTAGGAAAATATTTCACCCAATATAGTTCAGTGGCATCTACTTTTACACTAGAAAAAGGGGAGAGCAGGACTAAAGAAGTATAAGACACTCAACCCAGAGTCATCTATAATCCACAAGTTTATCATCTTCCTTAAAATTACTATATTTTTGAATCATTGATGTTCCTTTCACTTTTTTTGCCAAGACTTCTATCAAAGCCATATCAAATTTAATGGGGAGTAAATATTTTCTAAATGTCTGTAGAAGATTGCACTTGATTTGATTAATGCAATCCAAAAGTTAGGTCAAAAAAGACAAAAATAAAACATGCCTCAGAAGTGACAAATCATCATTCTAAGATTTTTAAGACTTAAAGAGGGAGAGAAAAGGACACTAGAAAGAGTTCTCTTTGTCACTTTATTCTCTCTCTAAATAAGGGACTGTTGAATACCAAGAACTACATCTCAGGTGAAAGAGTTACCTGCTCTACCAAAGGTTTCCAGAACTGATGCTCATTTTGGCAGTCAAGGTCTATACATTTTTAAGATAAACTGCCCAATAAAACATTCTTTTCTCAATTTATCCAATTGACATTTCACACAGCTCCTTTGGGCTGATGATTGACTAAAAGGCATGCAAAACAAGCTCATCTGAATACAACTGGAAATTAAATTCATGGTATTTCATTATTTCCTCTTCTTTTGTACATATGTTACTTACACCTAATGTTCAATGCTGCAAGACTATGCACACATGGAGGAGAGGCCACTGTGTAGCATCAAGAAAGTGGGAGACACTGATTTCTTTTCCTGCTTCCTCTCCCTGCTCCCTGTTAATTTCCCTTTGAACTGTAATCCCCTGCTATTAGCTGCGCTCAATCTCATTAGCAGATTTACCAAAACTCAGCATAGTGAAAAGGTATCTATACACTTCTATACATCCAACTGAGAACTAGCCACAGAAAGTCAGAATTTGATTGTTCCTTCATTTCTCAGCTACTGTGTTCTAAAATTGAGAGTTACAATTTAACAGCTGTTAGGAAAAAATTTTCACACATTTAACATATTTAGAATATCTGGCTTATTTCATATGTCCAGTAGTTCACCTGCACTTCAAGAGGAACAGGGCAATTTCTGTTAATTAGGTCTCCAATTTTCCTATCTACACCAAGGAAAAAAAGCATTCAAGTGGTTCAGGTACCATCTGACCACCGAAGCTCAGAAATGTTTAAATTAGTAGTATGGTAAAGTACATAAAAATTAAAATAACTGGCAGAAGATAATCTTACTATGCATATATTAGTCTTCTTAATCTGTTTTATATGCTGGTGCCTGCTCTTACCCTCTGCAACCATCCTCTGGTATTTAATTCAGAGCATGCACCACAGGTCAAGCACTAAGAGTGCTGCAGCTCTGGCAGCAAAGCCAACAGCAGCTGTTGGTGTCCTGTCAAAAATGACAAACACTTGTATGATGAGTTCCATGCTCTTCAAGTGAGCCTTACACCCCAACAGCAAGCTCAGGATGTAGCTACAGCCCTATAGTCATACCCAAGATCAAATCAGCATCTTCAGCTGGCACACAAAACAACACGACTTCCTTCTGTAATCAAAAAACCACTGCGTTTAGTCATGCTTTCAGCTTCATGGTTTAGGGTTTACTGACCCATCTTTGAAAGGATCAAAAGTCAAACTGCTGTTAGTCCACAGCGGAAGGGGAAGGTCAGAACTCCTTCCAGAAGGAAAGTTTTCTGCCTGAACACCAATTCCTGTGAGGTCTTCAACAACATCTTGAGTAGCACAAGCACAATCAAGTTCAGAATACAAAAGATGTCCCATAATGTTAGTTGATTATACTCATCTGTCTCGAGTTAACTTAACTTGACCCAGCTCCATGGGGACAGCACTGAATGATGTCAGACAAGCTCATCTTGGTTTTGGGTTTTTTTTTTCCTCTAAACCAACCAGCTCCTTAAATTTCCTCACTGATGAAAGGTCACAAAAAAAGCTTTAACGCAAACAGGTGTCTTCCAGAAAAAGGGCCTTGGTCCTTTGGTACTGCAGCTTTTACCAAATTACAACTATTGTGCTGAATAGAACATTTCTTAACACGATTACATATCTTATCCCATTTAAGTATAACTCAAGACAGAAGATGCACCTATGTGATTAGTGCCAAAGAGCAACCGCCAAACAAAACCACAGCAAAATATTCCACTTCTTACCTATGCTGTCTGAGCCTCTAGTTTAAACATCAATAACTATTTCAATAATCTGACGCCTTTTTAGTCACTGTCAACAACTGAAAAGATTAGAAAGTAAGAGAATGATATGTGTAGCCTTGTCTGAATCCTATCAGTACCCCTTACATCCTAGGGAGATCAAGTCCATTTCTCATTTTTAAACTTCTCGCTTTTAAATAACTAAATGCACTATCAATAGGGATAGTCAAATAACCACAGGATTTTTAGTTATACTTGCATCAAAATTAAGGTTTCCTAATTTACTTTCAAAAATCATCTTACAAACTCTAAGAAGAACAGGGAAGTCTATTAGATACAGAAAAATCTGAACCAATTTATCCCCAAAAGTGTTAAGTCTACATAAGGTATTTTTGATGGAGTTTTACCTTTTATCCTATAAAATGTATTTCTCTATAAATAGGACATATTAGAATCACACAACAGTTAGGGTTGGAAGGCACCTCTGGAGATCATCCAGTCCAAACCCCTGCCAAGGCAGGGTCACCTGGAGCAGGTCACACAGAAACACCTCCAGGTGAGGTTGGAATATCTGCAGAGAGGGAGACACAACCTCCCTGGGCAGCCTGTTCCAGGGCTCTGCCACTCTCAGTGAGAAGAAGTTCTTCCTCATGTTTAGGTGAAACTTCTTGCGTTTTTAGTTTATGGCCACTGGTCCTCATCCTGTCACTGAGCACCACTGAAAAGAGTCTGGCTACAACCTCTTGGCACCAACCTTTGAGATATTTATATACATTGATGAGATTTCCTCAGAATACTGGGAATTATTATACTGCATCAGTAGACTTTCTACAAACTGGTTCCATAAACCAACCACCAATGCCAAGATTCTGATTTAAAGCACATCCAATTGCCCTATTGAGTCCTAGCCTACCCCAGACAAAAGTGTAGTCATTCTAGGAGAGAATTTAAGACTTATTCCCATTCCCGCAATCTTTTCTTCCTTGCTTTGCCAAGGACAGCTGTGCTTAAGTATCTGGTGGCTTCATAGCACAATGGCAGTGAAAAATCCTCTGTGCTGCCACCACAAAGCATCAGCTACTTTAACTGGCACGTGCACAGCAGAGCTGCAACACAGCAGAAAACCACGAAGCCAAGGTGTACTATCACTATTAAAGGACAGGTGGGGAGAAAGGGGCTTTCCAATTACATTTTTTTAAAATAAGGGGACAGAAAAATCACAGCAAGATAAAGTGAGCACATAAATATTTGCAAAGTTGGAGGCAACAGAACAAGAGAAGAAAGAAAAACATACAAGAAGATAGCAGAAGCTGTGAAATTCAGCAGTCCCCTGTCTCTGCACAAATTCTTTTATGTACTCGTGAAACCACAGCATAGGCTGTGGAGAGCCGTGCAGGATTTAGCCCCAGCTCCCTTTTCCTTCTGCTCTGCGAAATCCACATCTCAGACCCCTAACCAGCACCAAAAGTTACCTGTACTTTCTTCAGACATCTGCTGCTGGAAATGACCAGTCTATTCCCTCAAACAAACTATTCTGAGCACCATCTCCAGGGAACTGACAGCAGGTACCAATGGCTGTCAGAATGTTAACCAAAAACACACGAACAAGGCTTGAGAACAGAACTCCTAAGAGGGGAAACAGGCATTCATGTCATTAAGGCATACACAAGGAAATCTGATTATTCCACCTGCAGGACAGGGTTGTTTGGAGGGTTTTTACTTTTTTTAGCCTCAAAATAAGTATAAGCTAGCTTTAATACCATGTCCAAGTGTTTCAAACTGAAAATTGAAGTCCCTGTGAAACATATGTTTATCTACTAGCTTCAAAGTGCTCCTTTTCACCCTTCCTAAGAACTGAAACCATATTTGACTGCAATTTCAGACTTTTAATCTCTATTCCCAGATGGTAACCTGGGTTTGCCCCAACACTTGCATGCAAAACCTAATAGAGCACAAAGTTAGAATTTTCCATATATACATGTGAAAAGTATGTGCTGCAGAAAAGCAGTTTCCTATTGAAATCACTCTCCCATCTTTTCATCTGGTGCAGTCCCTTGAAATACCACCACCATAAAATATGGCCTTGGAAAAGGCAGCTCTCTGCTGTGCCTTTGCTTAAGCATAGAATTACAGGGAGCACCAGCCAACTCTCCAGCCAGTGCACTCAGCTAAAGTTCATCATCTTAAGTACGTCAACTTTTTGTTTGCTCGAAGACGGCAACTGTAATGTCAAGGTCACTTTTAGTCTTTGAAGGGAGCGTCAGCCTTCAGCCTACAACTGATCAGGCACTACAGACAACCAGATGGAATTTTACTTTAGGTCCTTCTCTAACCCGTACCTTTCCTTTACATAAGCAGAAAAAGAGTTAAAAATTACGTGTAAGATTTAAACTCATGACCTTATGGTCTACAATGCTTGGAGATGTTAAACCAAATCATGCTAATATAAGCTTATCTTACCTTATGTAAGCTGTATTACCACCCTAATACTCTGCCTACTCAAAAAGCAGATCCCTCTCTCAACTGAAAACTAAGGAATTACCTCTTTAGGACAGGGAACCACTTGACCAGTGCTGTAGTCAGGGCTTTCCCCTCAAAGGTTCTGGTGTAATTCCAGTATCAAAGTGGAGCTATAAATACACTGAAGGGGCAGTTACATGGGAAAAAGCTGGCATATTTAAAGACTGATTTATGAGATTGACTTAGGAGGGCAAACTCTGTCTGTTTACTGACAGCAACCTTCACGGGATTTAGAGTTTGAGCAGAAAAATTATTCAAAGTTTTTAAAAACATCAATACTGCTCTTAATTCCTACACATTGGTAAAGAGGCATCCTGTCAATATATACATAGACATGAAGAATCAGCCAAAAATACAGTCCATGTCCAATTTGGCAGGGAAGCAGAACCTTGCTATGACCCATCACGATGTTCTCTTTGCAAGTCTGATCCTGCGTCCTTTGCACAAACAAGATTTTTGCCACTGGGAACCAGAGAATGGACTAAATACTGTTTTTTAATTTAAATAGAGTCTCGTTTCACAAATTTCCTGGCATTTAAAAAAACCACCCAGAACAGTTCTTCAAGAAGTGGCTGCTAATCACTAACAGACAAAAATAACGTGGACACGTTAAAATCTGTATTCACAGATTCTCAAATAAATCTGAAGGCTTAGCTGCTTAAAAAAAAAACAAAACAAAACAAAAATCCCGCCCCCCAAAAAAAACCCCACCAAATCAAAAACACTGGAGGGAAAAAAAAAAAAAAAAAAAAACCACCAAAAAAAAACCAGAAGAAAGAAAGGAGAAAAAACCAAAAAGGCCCAACATTTTGTCCCAATTACACAGATGCCGCGAAACAAGCCAGGTGCCAATGGGAAAGGGCTCAGCCAGCAGCGATGACTCCTGGCATCACCCATCCCTCCTACGTGACCTGACAGCCTCCCCGGCGGCCCCGCAGCTCCGCTGTGCCCTGTCACGGAATCTGCCCGCTCAGCAAACGCGCTCCATTTTCCTGCCAGCAGCGCGGTGTCCGCTCCGCCGCAGCCCCTGCGAGCGCAGCCACTGCCGAGCAACAGAGGGAACAACTTCGGGAAAGACACAGGCACTTCTCTCACAACTCCCTCCTCCTTTTTCCCGGTGCGGAGAGCAAGGGCAGAGCTCCCCCCGCCGCAGCGGGAGCGCTCCCGGGGCATCCCCGGATCCCGCGGTCTCCGGGCCACCAGCCCCCGGGTGCGATTCCCTCGGGAGCGGCGCAGAACCGGGGCACCCCCCGCCCTCCCTGGCATCGGGCACCAGCCCCAGGACAGCAAGTGTTTACGTTTGAAAATACAAATATACCGAGACCAGACTCAGAGGGAAGAGGGGAAAACTCCGCCCCCTCCCTCTCTCGACTCCCTTGGAAGGGCGATAAAAGCTGGGCTCAAACATCTGACCGCTCGGCGCCCCTTTTTTAAGGAGAAAAGAAAATTTAAAAGAAAGAGAGAAAAAAAAGGAAGCAGGAATAAAATAAAAGGGAAAATAAAGGCTGGGGAAGCGGCATGGGACGTGCCATGCAGAAGTCCCGGCTGGAACGGGGAGGCGGCCGGGAGGGCGGCTCGCCCGGGCCCGGCCGGGAGGGACCGCGCGGGGAGGCCGGGCCGGGCCGGCGGGAGCGGGAGGCGAGCGCGGAGCTCCCGCAGGAGAGAAGCGGGGAGGAAGGGAGGATATAATGGGGAGAGCGGCCCGCGAGTGGGAGAGGGCACTCACGTAGCGTTTCAACTTCTTCTCCGGCGGGGACTTTCGGAGCCAGCCCGAGCAGACCACCTCCCCGCCGCTCATGGCTGCGCCGCTGCCCGCCGGGGCGCTCCCTCCGCCTCCTGCTCCTTCTCTTCCTCAGGCAGCGGCAACGGCAGCGGGGCCCGGGCCGGCCCGGCCGAGGGAGCCGCGATCGGCGGCGGCAGCACCGCGCCCGGCCCGGCCTCCCGGGGCTGCGGGGCGAGGGGCGGGACGGGGAGCGGGGTGTGTGTGTCTGTCTGTCTCTCTCGCACAACAGCCCGCCGGAACACAGCGGAGCGGCGAGCGGGGCTGAGGCGGGAGGGTGCCCCCTGCCTCCTCCTCGCCGCCGTCGAGTCACACGGACATCGGGAGAGACGACAGGGGCAGCCACCGCCCCACCGCAACTTCGGCGTCCCGGGGCAGGATCCGGGATCCAGCCACCGCCCCGCGCCGGTGGCGCCGCCCCCGCGCCTCCGGGACCCTCCCGCCAGGCAGGGCCGCAGGGGGCTTCGCTCCCTCCCGCCCGCCCCTCGCTCCGCCGAGCTCGGCGCCGGCCGCCGCGGCTCCCCGGGTCGCTCCTTCCCCTTCTTCCTCCTCCCCCTGCGCCGGGAGGAGAGGATCGGCAGCACTCCTGCCTTCCCTTCCTCGCCTTCCCCTTCGCGGGGAGTGGCGGGGCGGGGGTCTGGCCCCGGGGCTGGGGCCGTGGCCGGGGGCTGGGTCCGTTCCCTGCCGGCCAGCGAGGGAGGGGTTTGCCCTGGAATTCACGGCGCCGGGTCCCCCCCGCGCCCCCTTTCCCCCGGCGCCGAGCGGCAGTACCGCCCCGGCCGGCCCCGCCTGCCCCCGCCCAGCGCCGCCCCGAGCGCCGCGGCTCCCCCCGAAACTCCGCCGGAGCCTTTTCAAACAACAAGGGCTTGGAGGCAGGGAGGGACGGCCGGCGCTTCCAGAGGGATCCTGGGAGCTGTAGTCGGCGGCCGGCGGGGACTGCGGCGGCGCGGCCGGGAGCGGAGAGGACGGGGGCGAGGGACGGGCTCGGTCCCGGCGGGGAAAGCAAATAAACAAGAGCCCAAGCAAGCAAGCAAACAAACAAACAAACCTCAACCTAAAGATCCCTGTTAAAACTGCATTAAAAATAGCGCGGCCAAAGTAAGCTCCTCTTATCAAGTCTGAAACTGTCTTAGCAAAAAAAGGTGAAAAAAAAGTAAAAAAAACTAATGGAAAGATCCAAGTCTTATACCATCTTTACTGTGGGTGCTGTCTGTCTCTTCCACTCCATCAGAAAAGATCTCTAAATAAGTAATAGTAACGAATAAATTAATACAATCAACAAATAATACACTATTAAATGAAGAATAATAATAGTACCCTTTTAACCAAAATAATTATAATAATATTTTAAACAAAATTTTTTCATGTTACTAAACTGCAGGTTTCTGGAAAGCGACCGCTGCTGTGTTGTTTAGCTCCAGTGCACTTCCCCTGCAGAGAAATAGTCCCCCTAGTGTGCCTTGGCTGAAGAGAGCCCGACGATGCTGCCATTTACCCAGGTGGAAGTGCATTAAAAAGTTACAAAGCTGTGGTTGTAGTATATAGGAGCATTTGAAGAAATAACAGGAAAAAATAAAGGAGAAAGCCCAGAGATGTTAAAGTCTGTGCATCAATTTCAACATAAATCTTTTCACAGTATTATGACAGGTTTATAAGCACATTAAGCTCTAAAAGAAAGATCATCAAAGAAGATATTTTGCCAAAAGCATATGAAATAAGAAAAGCCGTGAATGTCGGCCTTTAGCAATATTCAAAGCACGCAAATCCAAGCATCCAAACCATCCTTACGTGAATTTCTGCACACCATCATTTCAACTCTCTCAGTGGGGCTGGTGGAGAGAGTAAAAAAGTGATTTGGTTGGTAAACATGAACTCAAATTGTACTCTTAGGTTTAGATTTCAAGCTGGGTTTCAGTACAACTCTTTTTTTTCAATCACTAATGCCATTAAGAATCTCAACATTTGAGATTATCCAAGTGCTAGATAAGACCACAAAATTTTCCAGTTTCCTTTAGAACCCTGGAGACAATTTAGTATTTAGAACATGTAAAATCAGTGTGAACTAACTAAAAATGTCATTGGCACTAGGGCATTGTGACGTGATCCAATGGTTCATTTGAATACCATTAATTAACCTGTGCCTTGAGGGCCAATCAAAGAAACCCTGTTTTGGCCTAAGCAGTCTCCATGGAGGCGGCAACCAAACAAGTTATCTGGTCCAGAGACACAAGATTGTCCCTGAGGTCAAATTTCAAAACATTACATTTGTGTTCTGAAACATGCTGAAACCAGTGTCAGCCTGGACTGCAGGATAAGTTTTCATTTATTTGTTTGTCAATTTTGGGGGGGGGGGTGTTCAGCCCTGTCATATAATGATAAAACATACACTAGGGAAAATGAGTTAATGTCATAGTGATGAATAATAAACAATAAAACTTGCCTTTTAGACCATACTTAGTTGTTGAGCCTAGTCACAAGCCCCAAGACTGGACATAAAATGTTTTTATTGCATTGTGGAATTGAAGAAAACATAATACAGCAAAGCAAAATTTCCAAATGTTGAGAAGTTGTGTCATGGATTGCTCCTTTCCTAGTCATGGCAGTGGATTTCCTTTTCTGCTCTCAGTCACTTGAGTTACCCACCCATGGTTCCACTGGTGCCTTCACTTCCATCTCAGGAGAGGGCTGCACAGAGCTCTACCTCTCTTTCCAAGTTAGTGAACAGCTAGCAAACACAAGAATATTAACACTGTGGATTTCTATGCATATCCAACAGTGCTCTGCAGTTCATCATTTAGGTACTCTATTAGGGTAAACTGAAGGCTAATGAAATACATAAAGAGCACAATATTTAGGGCTGACTCTTAACATCTGCATATTTACAACTGTAAAACTTTATACCAAGAGAGTAGTGAAATAATTACACTAGTCAGTTCCTTCATGCAGAAAATTTTTTACATACAGCCAACCTAGGCTAGGGCATAATTTCCTGAAATCAAGGATAAAAGTCACAAAGACCTCTCTCAAGAATAACTATTTGAGCTACACTTTTGTCCTGAAAGTTTAAACAACATTAAGCATGCCCCGTACTGAAATTCTCCTGCAATATGGCTTGTACGTGGAAGAACCAAACACCCTTCAGGGCTTGAAGGACTGTAACCCTGTGTCAGAACATTACCACCCTCTCCCCTCTCTTTGTTCCTTCAGGTTAATTCTGTCCTGTTCCTTGGGAAGCCTGGAAGATAAATGTGTTTTGAGCTCAATCACTTGCACTACAGAGGTCTTTGGTATTTGTGTACAAGGGCTTTGACGAAGGAGAGAGAATGAAAAAGAATTTTTTTCTTGGAGGAAAGGGTATTTTGCCTGTTTTTAACAAGGATGTTGCAACTGACAGCTGTTGGTGTTGAAGAAGAAGATGTGGCCAGCAGAACAGCTCGAGAAGGGAGCTCAGAAGAGATTCATCCTCTCTGCCTACAGTGCCGAATCCTGCTACCGCACCTTTGGGAATGTTGCCATTCTTGGATCCCACATAGCCCTTTCCATCTAAAACAGTCCCTGTGCTGTGACTGGATACCATGACCAACCTGCAGTATACACAATGCTGAATAAAGTGCACTTCGACCGGTGAAGTGATGCCACGGTCACATGGAATGTGGTGACTGCACGCACGAGGGCACCGTGCTGCTGCTGCCTCCCAGCACAGGAAGCACGTGCAAGATGCCTTGATTCCTCCACTGACCTTGTGTTCTTCCACAAGTACATTCCAAAAGGTTTAAATGGGTTCTCCAAAATTTTGGAGTAGACTATTTATGTATCTTGCCAGATAAAGTAGGTCATGTGGAAATCCATTTGCCTCTGGTTTGCTTGCCAAGTCGCCTTGACGAAGGGAACAGGAGCTGATAGAAGAGGAGATTAAATACACATGGGTTTGTTTTCAAAAATATAAATTACTCTAATTTCTCACGCAAATAGCTTGGGAATTCTGGACTTGCATAATAAGATAGTGCTCACTACAGCTCTCAGCTTTGTGTTACACTTCTAGTATGAAAACCTAGGCATTCTTCTCTTGTTTCACCTTGCAGTCACAGACAGCTGAGGCTCCTGATAGTGATCCTTAAACTCCTCTATGCCCCTTGCTTACATTTGAAAACAAAATCTGTACTTTGACAAAAAAAGAACCAAATGAGCTAATTAAAAAAATCAATTAATTTAACAAAAAATTTTGCATCTATATGCCAAAATATCTTTAGGTGTTTATGTAACAATGAATCAGGAGAAAAAGAGAGATTCTTTTAAGTTTGCAAAAATCTGCATTTATATATTTCTTTTCATCTCAAATACTTCCATTTTGATTTCAAAATTATTCCCAGGTAAATTTAATCTACAGAGTTATTTTGGTCAGTTTGTGGATGACATTATTTACTGTTTCTTTCAGGCTGTATTTATTTAGACTATTTGGCAATGAGATTGAGGAAAGTAATACAAAACAGACATAATTAAAGGAGATGACTGTATGTCCACACACTTTAGAGCTGTTTACTGGTTCTTAAACTACCTCATCTCTCCCCTGTGATTACTTTTATTATTGATGTCGGCAAATAAAGGCAAGAGTATACTGCAGAACTCATACAAAAAAAGGACCAGTTTTCAGTTCTGCATAGGTATAATACATTAAGATTTCCTTTGTATATTCTGTGGAAAACTCTCATTCCCAATTCTGGAGTGGAAATTCACTGGTAAATGTTTGTCCTCTGTTTTTTTTCACCACGGGATCAGTTGACTACCTTACTTCATGCGAGGGAATTTCCCTTTTTTTCCTAGGCTAGTCAAGGAAGAAGGAGCAGGCTGGCTGGTTGGCCGGCCATGCAGAAACATTGTCAGGTCTATGCTGTTAAAAAATTAATCAGAAGCTTTTCCCTCCATAAGGACCTATGCACCTATGTACTGAAAATGTGTGGACTTTTTCTATCATAGGGAGCAGTTTACAAGTTCGGCACAATGATTAAGCATTTAATCGTTCAGCCACCTTAGGCTTGGTCTTGTAACAGAAATAAAAGTTACCATAGAGATGATCATGTTTCCAGGAAAAAAAAGTATTGCATGGTCATATAAGGGACCAATACTCCAAAGCTGTACATAGTCAAAGGAAGCATCAGCCAGGCTCCTTGGTTGAACGTGGTTTGTCCTCCGACAGCACAAGGTGGAACACCTCCAAAAAGAAAGATTTATAGCAATGTAGAATCCTGGGAAACAAGTTAAGTCTAAGAGACAGCAAATATGGTAACACTGCAGGCTGGTGGTTTCTGTCACTGCTTAAAAAAGCAGGCTCATATCAGAGAATATTTTGGTTAGAGAGCCTTTTTATACAAAAATGTCAATAATTCTGCTTACAAAGCAAGTGTAAGAGTAAGTTATGTCATCTAGATATTATGCTTTTTCTTACCTTTCTTTGTCTGAATCTCCATGCTTAAACAGTTCACTACAACTGACATTTTGAAAGTAAAGTAGGGGAATTAAAAGATTACCTAGAAGTATCTGAAGGAAGAAGGAATATTGTCTGAATGCCAGGCAGGGTTAAGAAGTGTTTAGCTGATGCTCCTCTCTTGCCCTAACAGATTCATCCGAGAACAATGCACAGCGCCCCCAATTTCAACTACCAAAATAATTTAAACCAAAAATGAGTCTGGTGTATTGGAATACTTTGATACTCAGTGGAAACATATTCAAAGCCAAGGAAATTAGGCAGTAAAAAAAATAAAAATAAAAGAAAAAAAAGATGATTTTGCTGAGAGGCCCACCTCATGAGCACACAAATGGCTCTGAATATGGCAAAAAAGGACCTACAAGATGTAGCCAATGGCAAGGAGATGCCTTTCTAATATGTTCTCAGGCTACGGAGTAACAAATTAGGGCCAAAACTCACATTTTGGGATCTGCTATTTTGCAGAGAAATTAGCACCACTACAAATTACCTTCTCTGCTGACTTGAGGATGCCTCCATCAGAAATGCTTTGCCCTCATTCTGGGCTGCTGCTTTTCAGAAAGACAAATTTCTTTATCTTTTGTCTTACTGAAAGAATAAGAAATACAAGGCAGTAATGCTTTCTGCTGGAGTAAGGGAAGTTTCAGGGGTAGTGCTGACACTTGCCTGCAGCTTCAGCCACAGGGATCCCTACTACAGTATTCCAACTAGCAGTGCCAGTCAGCTAGGCTGGGATTCCTCCCCCTGTATCACCAACAGCGTGGGGTTTGCAAATGCACCACTCACCTACATCTCCTTTGTAGTCAGTGAGAGATACAGGGAACTGGCAACTGGGACACATCTCTTCCAAAGGCAGTTGGCTAAACTGTTTAGGTGAATTGTGTTCTTGAAGCTCTTGTTTATCTCCATTGTCTATAAAACAGTCTAGACTTCTTGCTCAGAGGAGGGCAGCCATGCTTGTGACATGTAAAGGTAGGGAAGATGCAAATCATAGCATGTGAGTGAGAAAAGCAACCATATTCTCAGTCCTAAATGTGGATTGATTTATCTATCTATCTATCTATCTATCTATCTATCTATCTATCTATCTATCTATCTATCTATCTATCTATCTATCTATCTATCTATCTATCTATCTATCTATCTCAGCTCAGTGTTTTTGAGAATTTTCATCAATAGCAGGGATGGGAGGTGTAATAAATTTACAGTTTGGAGTAAAAGATCTGAGAGGCAGAGCCAAACACTTTGTCTGAAGACAGGACAGCCAGGGCAGAGCACAGAGGTGAGATGTAGATTTTGTCTCGGTGTTTATAAAGTCTTTAGTGCATTGGCCTGAGATTTCCAGAGCCTGAAGCTAAAGAGATTTAAATGTGTTTCTACCATTATTGCTACTTCATCAAGCTCTGATACTTAATATCACTATAGAATTCTAAATCCTCAAAATACAAAACAGGAAGATGTACTTCTTTTCTACCTTTCCAAATAGGGAGAAACATATTTTTTTTTTCTTTGTAAAATTTTGAATGTTTCATTTTGTTTTATTTTAAGAGTTCTCACACTGGACTTTGGTCCCATCAGAAAAAATCCTTTTTGTAGATCTGAACCCTTTCAGGCTAAATCTGAGCTTTTCTGGCAGGAATTATTGTCTCATCAGGAAGGCACCATAGTGGAGCAAAAGAGACTGTCTCAGCTAAGTGAGTGGAAAATCCCATATTGCCTGAGTTTCAATTATATCTTCCCAACCTTTCTGTACTCCTCAAACCACAAAGGAAAAATCAGACTGGAGCTGTGTGGTACCACTCTCAGGGAAGAAGAAGCTCCTGGCCTTGGGGTCACACAGTATCTGGGACAACACAGGCACAAGTAAAGGAAATGGAGGACAGTGGAGTCACAGCAGGATGTCCTCAGGATGTCTCAGGGCAAGGCTAGAAAAAGGGTGAAGAAGGGACAGTTACAAGAGACTTTACAAGTAACATCAGTGTTCAGGTTAAAAATTTAAGGATGTGGTTCATTTTCTCTTGCATTATTTCCAATACTTCTGGACGACAGTCAGAGTTGTCAGTAATATGTGATGAGAGGAATCTGAAGGACAGTGGGAAGAAAAATTTGAGACAGGTATGAACTCATTGTTTCCAACACTGCAAAATTCAGATGAAGCCTGAAGAGTTCAGTAAAAGTCACTATAATAATAACTCTTTCTTTTTTCTTCTTGCCACAAAATAATGCCTCTTAGACAATTCTGAGTGAAGCTGAGGTGTTAGGAGGCTTTGTCCCTTCTGCAGATCCTCAGTCATGAAAGAGTGCCACACACTCCCCTTGCTTCTTTCCAGGCACAAACAAATATTTTAATTTTAAAATAAAAGATGGGAGAAAATGCTTCTAAATTACAGGCGAATAGGTAGAATGTTCTACTTGTATTTAAAAGCAAAAAAATTAAGTTTCTTAAAAATCAGCTCCCATTTCTATCCCTCTGCTCGCCAGTGTCTCCTGAAGACTAACAATATCCCAGTTCACTGATCAGGCCATCACATTGTCCACAAGGTCATCCAAGGTGGTAAGAAATAAAAATATTGCTTACTTGATCAGCCACCCAATTTCAGTATTGACAGATGAATAGTCAACATGAACAATTCATAGCAAAAAAAAGAATTTAACTATTCACAGGAAACTTTTGATCAAGTGTAAGAGCTACATTTGACCCCCAGATAAATGTTTTATACTTATTGGTTCAACTACCTCTACTAGAAAAAGTTACATCATGTTTTAAAGGATTTAGTGTCATCATTTTTTCTAGAATATAAATCTTGTGCTTATCTGTAAGCTGTCCATGTTTACTGTGGACTTTCACAGACAGACAGCTCTTTGTGGTTTTTGAAATGTAAGACTTAAGCAAAGGATTTGGTATTTTAGGGGTGAAATATTTATTCTTATGTACTCTTAAAGCATAGCTGTAGCTTGAATCAGTTCTTTCACTTGCTATGAGCTGGAATCAGTTCCAGAACAGTAGTTTTTGCAGGAAGACAGGCACAGGCATTCCTGCCATCTAGTATCTAGTACACAAGTGCTATAAGAAGAGGGCACTCAGTTCTCAGGTTCATCCTGGGGCCATTGGTATAGGATTCATGTATCATTAAGGTTTTTTCATCACATGCACTGAATATTTCACAAAATGTTCCTCTGGTGGTTTGTTTTTTATTTTTCCTGAGGAAAAAACAAAACATTTAAAGTTAGTATGTGAAAAAACAATTCAAATAATAATTTTGCTAAGTAATGATTAACAGTGTTATTGCAAGAGTAGCACCTACTAGAATTCTCTATAAATGTTATTGTAAAATTTTTTAATGCTCCTTCTTCCTGGTGTATTTAGATTGCTTGAAAATTTCCTCTGGCTATTCCTGTTCCTCTAGAAGCGGGATGTGTTGCCAGTGTTTCCTTTATAAATCAGTGATGCAAACAAAATCCTCAGGAAAACAGAGAAAAGGGTGCAAATGGAAGGTGAGCTGTGGTAAACCCACCTCCTCAGAGAATGGGAAAACTCATTTATACTTTATTGCTTCTTAATATTTCTAATGTGCTAATTTCTTAATTTCTTTCTTAATATCTCTAATATGTGAGTTTTCTGCATAGAGGCAGCTGCACAAAGCTTTTCAGTGATGTAGACTAACTCAGGTTTTGCCTTCCCACAGATAAGGACAAGAATGACTTGAACAGTTTTCATCCTCAGGAGCAGCATCCTCTAGTTTAGCAGGAGAAGGAGACTGCATGTCCAGAAGGAGGAAGACTCAACTGGAAATTTCAGGCATCTGGAAAACAGTTTGGGGAGAGAGAGAGGACAGGTAACACAAAAACCCTCCACTTCAGCTTTCAAACCTTTGAACAGAAACATACTTCAAGAGATGAAGAATTCTTTTTTCTTTTCTTCATTGTTGGCAATGAGCACACAACTTTTGTTCCACCAAGACTCTCCTAGGAAAGGAGCAGCTTTGGTGTGCCTTTCCGAGCTCCTGCAGCCCCCCTCGCCCGTGGGCTGTGGGAGGGAGGTGCCTTGTCACATGCAGTGGTACCGTTTCTCTCTTCCTGGCCCAACTCTTGGTGTATTCACAGGATAAATAATAACAAAGGAGATCTCAAAAGCTTAATCTCATTTGAGAAGTGCCCAACATACCTAAATGAGCAAAGGCAGCTAGAGTAATGGTGACAATAAACTAAAGTCTAATTTGTAACATGCATATGCAGCCTTGATAAAGAGCTATTTACGATGTAAGCAAAGGTTAAAAGTGACTTGAAATCACTTCACTTGATAAGCTGAAAATTATTATAACCTCACCTGTATCTTAGGACCTTGATTAAATTTATGTTTGCCCACGATTATACATCTCCATCTCCATGGAGGAATCAGGCTCTTTTCTGCAAAACACCGAAATTTACACCACCACATTTTGTTCAATAATGGTTTTGTTTGCAAGAAGTTGTTCTGCTCTGGGTAAACAGTTAAACTCTTTCATACTCTGGTCCAATACAGCACACGCTTCCCTTTGAAAATGATCCAGCTTCTATGCTAAAATTTTCTGGCTGAAAATTGAAGATAATACAAACTGTATGAAGTTCATATTTTTTTATTAATGTATAATTAGAGGTTCCCATAAAACAGGGTTGTGAAATGTGAGCTGTTCCTGATTAGTAATGTCAAAGTTGCTCTAATGGCTTATTTTCAGTAGTTGCAACATTAATAAGAACACAGTACCTTAAATATCTATTAAAAACAGAGCATGAAAGCATGACAGAAAATTATTTAAGAGTCTACTGATATTAATGGTCAGCAGTGACTTTGCTTTCATTTTATTCTGTACCAATCTAGATCTGGCATTCCCAAAGCCACATTGCAGACAAGTAAGGAATATGTATTTTTTTAGGACAAGTTGATGCTGTTATTAGTCAAGCAAAGAGAAAGACAAGGCAAAAATCAAAACTTAAAAGTAAGGTTGGGAGAAAGTAAATAGCGCTGTAAGCTGAAGGGGAGAGCAGTACTCGTATTGCCCATGGGATTTTTTGGTTTAGGTCATACATTTTTTTAGGTGGGGAATGTCTTTCTGTCCTGCACTTGCATAAGCAACCAGAAGAGATGCACTTGCAAATACATGTATTTATTCTACTTAACATACTGTATGGGAAAAGCCCAAATGCAAGGGGACTGTAAACTTAAACCACTAAAAGGTTCATGCACAACTATGAATGTGGTCTTACATGACCATGTGTCTGTACTGCTGTTTCCACAAAGCCTCAGCCAGAATCTCAGCATATAGGAAGAAATGCCCTGCAAGTTGTTGAAGGTAGTGGGAACTGAAGTTATTTTGCACAATACTAAACCAAGGGAGAAAAGTGCACAACATATATCTCAAAGCTGCATGAAAGGGAAGTGTAGATTTAAATAAGAGACCATATCATGGTTCAAAGTTTGGTCTTTTGGTCTAAACAAGCTGTAACTCAGATTTTAGCAATATCAATTTCCTAAGTTTCTGAGGGAAAACAGCAAAATGAGAAAGAAAGATGCTGTGTTTGCTGTTTCCTGGTCAAAGTGCCTAGACAGCACCAGAGATGGGGAAGTGAAACTGCTTGGGATAGATGGATCACACATTAAAAATATTGCAGAATGTGGTTGAAATGCCTCAGATCACAGTCTTCCATTTAGACTTCCATTTGCTGCATGGTGTACCTGGGTCTATTTGCAGACACAAACACAGGCTGGCACCAAGTTGTGATCAGGCTTTTTTTGGAATTTGTGACCTTCAGCTCCAGAAAGGTAAGAAGAGCAGCTCCCCTAGCTTGCCTGTACAGAGGGAGCCAATGAACACCAAGTAGTTTGGGATGCCTTCCTGCAGAGTGCAGGGCTCTGCATACACGTGATACAATTACAGTGCAACTTCTTACACCATCACTCATAAACCATCATCAACCAAGGCAGACCTCCAACATCAGGAAAGCCCGTATGTCATGGAAATCAGCAACACAGCTTTGGCAAAACAACACAGTGTAGAACATCAGCAACTTTCTAAGAAATCCAGTAGAGCAAGTTTCACTTTGATTTATAAATCATTGCAATTGGATGGAACACCACCAAGGTGCATGTGTGAGTGTATCTATAACTATATTCCTGTAATCTTCTGGAGCATTACAGAAGGAACTTTGCCCTGCATAATCTCCTGGTCTTAAAAGCCTTTTCAGTATAAGACATAATAAGCTTAGAAGACTGAAATAGTCAATACTATTTATTTATGGTTTTTTCCTACACTGAAACAATTAATGACGGTTTGCAAAACCTTTGTGGTTGTATTGTTACGGACAAGAAGACCTGCTAGTGCTGATGCAGCAGTGCAGCTTGTGGGAGGGGAGGTATGTATCCATAATCCACACTTCCTTGGTGGTAGGGAATATACTATGGGGATAACTAAAATTGTAACTGTGCATGATGCTAAATGATACTCAATTAGGTGCTATTGCAGCATGCCAGTACAAAGAGTAGTAGATTTATGTGATGTGCATTGCTTTTTATAATTTATAGGTCTTTCCACATGGAAGTAAGGCAGTGGTAACCACATAGCCTTTCTCCTCATACAGGGGGAATAGAGGTTGTGCTGCCTTTGCACCCAGATTTTCAGGACTCCTCCTTCTGTCCCACTTAACTTCCCTGTACCCTGAGGTTTACTGTGGCATATAGAGCCTAGGAGGCAAATTGATGTAAGAAGATATGGAGATGACTTCTGAAGAGGCTGTGCAGAGCTGAAGGAGCTCCAGGCCAACTTTGTGCCACAGCTTTCACTGGAAGGTGAAATGTCTGTCTCAGGATGAATTGACCAAACCCAAAGAGAACAGGAAGCAAAGGCAGACAGTCCCTTATATGACCTTTGACTCTCACTGAGGCCATGTCATCCTAATGGTACCATGAGCCTTAACAATGCCATAAAAACTTTTGGTTTAGTATCAGACACTGGCACAGCTTGCCCAAGGAAGTCATGGATGTCCCATCTCTGGAAGTATTCTAGGCCTGGTTGAGTGGGGCTCTGATCAGCCAGGTGGAGTGGGAGGTGTGGTGGAGGGATTGGAACCAGATGACCTTTAAGGTCCCTTCCAGTTCATACCATTCTGTGATTTTACAATTGTCTCCATAGAAGAAAATTAACACTTTGTCAGACACAGTTTCACCCACAGAAGGCTTAAGAATTAATACCCTTATTCCTAGCACTTGTTTGGGCTTTGGAGTGCACACTTGCAGTGCATTCATGCACAATGCAAACCTCGGGTGGTGGGGGGTTTCACGAGTGAAGACTCAAATCTGGGGACAATGCCAGAGGAGAAACATCTTTTTGAAGAAGCAGACAGCTCCAGAAAGCAGCAAATCTCTTCTCTGAGCTTTGAAGTGGGTAAAATATACCAGAAACGTGAATATGCTGGGGCCAAGATTGCACCTGACTTGAACAGGGATAAAGCACAAAGTGATGTATCCACAAAATGGATGCATTTATCCCTGGGAAGATGGATTTTCTCTTTTTTTTTCTCATTCAAGTCATCAGTTCTTTTAGGTGAAAGAGATCAACGCTGGGCCATTTGGAATTGACTCATAAATAGCAAAAATCCAACATAATACAGGTTTTCCGGTGATAATCACATCATTAATGAATAAGCACTTCTATACCATTTTGGAGAACTGCCACCATTAGGAAGTCTGTTTTCTTCAGAAGGAAGACTATTCACTGGGAAAGGAAAGGTCAAAGGCAATTATTCTGCCTAAATGATCATGACTGTTTCTTTTGACAAGCACTACAACAATTTCTGGCATGGTCCTTGAACCAAATGAAAACCTAGCTGGAATATCTTATTACTGAATGTTTGGAGTATAATTTTCTATCCTGAATTTTTATTTTAGATCACTATAGGAACTGAAAAAAATAATGCTGTCTTGTTTCTTCCTGAAATGTACTAGCTAGGATCTCAGGGCTTCCCAGGGCCTTCCTTCTCCTAGTACCACCTGGAGAAAACTTTGGAAGTTTATTTACTGAAAGGGAGAGAGTAATTTTCAGGCCCTTTTACCACAGAAATTTCTGCTTAGTACAACCCTGCAAAGTAATTAGCAAGTATTCCCGATGGGAGATCATTTGAGACTATCTTATGCCATCTGTACTGCAGACCTCATTAGCAGCAATACACCTAGAAGTCTCATTAATTATGTGTATTTAAAACACACAATTGAAGAAGCAGTGAACCCTTTTAAAGCCCTACCTGACATTTCTCTGCTAGTAACAACACCCTCTTCTCACTTTAAAAATTGTGCGTCATAAATTGCATAAGCTTTCTACGAGCTTTTTAGTAAGTTCTCTCCATGTAAATTCACTGAAACACGACTCATGTTCCCTTTTAACACGGGGAACAGGAGCACATCAATCTATTGCCTACATCCAAATGAACTTGCAACATGGCTGCATTTATGCTGAGGAGCCTTGGGCCTGCCTGAGCATCTCTGTGCTCCTGAGTGTCCCCAAGAAAAAAGAGTGTAGGAGAGCACAGAGAAATGGGCCCTTGACTCTTCTGTGCCCAAGAGCAAGTGATGGCAACGATAAACAAAGAAGCAATGCTGTTGCAAAGAAAATCTCAGCTGAAAGTACTATAATAATAACAATAACAACAGGTTTTTACTGTCAAATAACCTGAGATTCTGCAGAGTGATCACAAAACTGTGTCAGCTACAGTTTTCATCTCCCAAAGTTTTTCCATTTCTCCCATCAGCTGTTTGTCGATGAATGCTTTGCTACAAGAAGCCAAGGGAGGAAGGCAAGCTCCAGTGACTTATATATTAGATGAAATCCAGAGCAGTCGTGTGCAACAGTGCGTCTCACAAGACATCTTCTTTGGGGCATGATAAACTTTTTGACTCCTATTTCTTGAGTAGAAGTGGGAAGATGCAGGACAGATTATGCTGTAGGAAGAGTTGCAAAGCAACCAACTACTTTGCAATTTGCTTCCCACCCTCTTCCTTCTGCTCAGCATCCCCAATCCCTGTGAAAGTGTACCTAACCACAATAGTAATGACGAAACCAACAATAAATAGCAACTCCTTCACACACAACCCTGTGAAATTATATAAAGCAAGCCAAAGCTTGAGAGAACAGAAAAAAAATGAGGCCAGAATAAAAGGCAGATGGGAATGCAGTTAATGGAGAGGAATATGTTTCTGATATGGAAAGCCTTACCCTTGATCAAAAATATCTGCACTTTCAATAGAAACCAGAGTTAGGGTGTAAATCCTGAGGCAATGTGTCACAAGCAAAATGTATTTTGCTTAGGTAGTTCCCAAGGGTTATTTACCTTGAATGATCAGCGCTGACCACTGATCACTCTCTGCAGTTACTCCTGCACTTCTAACATGATTGCCTGAAAGAAATACTTGTAATAACATACCTGAATTTTATTTTCCATAAGGAAACAATAAATCATGTCATAGGTTTTTGAACTGATATGCATAGGAAAGGAATTACTTTTCTGGGACAGGATTATTTTCTATCTCTTTCCTGCATGTGCAAGTCTGTCCGGTTTCATTAATAAGTGTGGAGCTGAAAAACAGTGTTTGTTGCCTTATCTTGTACTTCTGTGATGTTCCAGAGGCATGCCAGCATGTGGACATTTGATTGCCTCAACTTCCACTCTTATCCAAAAAGGTCTCAGATTCCTTGGTTGTGGAGAAAAGTTTGGAAAGATGACTGCTAAGTCCCATATGGATCTATAATTTATCCTTCAATTGGCCTTACAGTTTTGAAGTACTTTAAGTTAGCAAAGTTATTTTCCCACACATTTCTTTGCCTCCTTTTTTCATAATTAGGGTGGGAGGGAAGAAAGTGAGGAAGGCAGAGAGTGAAATTTCATTTCACTTCTGTGTGAGAGCCATGCTAGGGGAAAGGTTAGTAATGGAGACTCCTTCCTCTTCATTGCCTTCTCACACACACGAAGGCCAGGCTTTGGCACCTAAAGAAGAATCAGTCATGGTAACAATTTACTGAAAAACATGATTAAATTAGATCCTTAAATCTGACAGTCCCTGGAGCTTGAAATCATTAAAAATATATTTTATTTCATGCAATAGCATGCACTAGATTTCTCTCCCTCCCTCAAAAATACAAAAATAATAGGAGGCAGCTTCCCGTCAGCCAGAGCAAAAGATGCTTTATATCTTTGGACCTCAGTTCCAGGCACCAGCCCATTCCAGATTCTACTAGCTTTTTGGCCCATGGTACACAGTCTCTTTATTGCTTGAGTTAATCTACTGGCTGGATTAAACCCTTGTTTTTAAATCTGGGAGCAAAATGAACAAAGAGAAATCCAAGGAGAAACTGAGCAAAACATGACATGGAGGTGAAATCTTGTTTTCCACATATAGGGCCAAATGTGAAGTCAGTGGAGTAGCTTTGAACATACAGTGGTGGGGCTGCAGGCAGAATTTGGCCCTTGAAGCTGTGGATTACTTGGTTTGGAAGAGAATTCTGGTCGCTCTGTTGCAGCTTGGCTCTGACAAAATATGACTTCTGGACATCGTCCCAACAAGATGGGAATTATTTCAAACAATAATCATTTTGTTTGCATAGCTTAGGATTTCACTCAGTTATAAATACATCTTTTAAATTAAATTTCCCTTGGAAAACAATGATTAAAGGAACAAATTATTCCTTAAACTTGGGATATTCTTGGTGAAATCTAGAACTTAGGGTGGGGTCCACTGAGCCCAAACCACCACTTAGTTTTTGCCATGACCACAACAATAGGATGTTCAATCTCAAGCAGAGAACAAGTTTGGCCTCACGGTTTCCTTTGCCTTTCCTGTAATAAGGCGAAAAATTCACAGGCAGCAAAGGCACAAAGCTTGTTTTTCTCTCTCTTCCCGCTCAGCGAGGACAGACAAACCGTGGCTTTCAAAACACTTCATCTGTGGACCACACACAGCCTGAGGTTAACACTGTTACTGTTCCTTTGTCAGGCCTTCCTTGTCTGCTCTGCCAAATGAATTGCTTGTTCCTTTATTAAATAGGATTCTTTTCCAGTAGCTATCTCCCTTAACCTCAGAATTATCTCCTTCCCTAGTGCAGAAAGATCAGCTGTGAATCTTGTCCCTTAGCGAAATGCCAGAGACTCAGATTTCACCAGGGGATATTATGGAGTATTACCTGAACCTCTTACAGAAAAGGCAAACAAAAAAAAAGAGCAAACCCCCATATTTTTCCTCTCTTTGAGGCTGGAGAGTAAGTGTATGGTACTCAGGTTGAACTCTGGTTCCCCCAACCTCTTTAACTGACCCTTCAGAAAGTAAAGCCCGACTTTAAAAAAAAAGATATTTAATTTTCTCTTAGATTAATACCTATCCATGAGATATAAGAACTTTCTAGAAAGCCTTTCTGTTTTCTGGGATTTTTCAAGGGATGAACAGGATGGTTACCTATAAGAAAGATTTCTGACTGTGTGTGCAAAGTAGCTTAATGTATCTTTGGTCATTGTCAGCATTCCAAAGACTTCAGAAGATTCCTTAAAATATCTACAAGTCTGTCATTATCTTCCCTTGTTCAATTTTCAGTTCACTGCTCCTGTGTTCATATTGCCTCTCCTTGTTTTCCCAGGACTATGAGAAGAAGTCCTGGGGTCCAACTTTCACTTCTTATTCTCCGTACTGTAAATTTTCTTCTGCTGCAGTCCTTTTTTTAGCCTTCCTTTTGTCTTCCTCTTTTCTGTCACCAGTTTTGTTTTCCTCACTGCTTATTAACTCCTCACTTAGTAGCTGTGCCCAGAAGGACTTGGCTAATAAATGTACAGTCATGATCTAATCAGATCAAGACCTGATTTCTTCCTTTTGTTGACTAGCAGGTGACAGTTACATATTTTCTTTCAGGCTCACACAAGGATGTGGAAAAGATTTGCTTCTTTCATCTGAGGTTTGTGTTATATGAAAAAGATAATACTCTATTTTTGAAAATGTTTGCCGTGTGAAAGTATGGTGTATTCCCAAGAAAAGTTATTTTTGCTGTGTTTTAATACCCCAGAAAGAACAACCAACATGCCAAATTAGGTTGGAAATGCTTAGATCAAAGCCAAACCAAGTGGATTACTCTGTTTATTCTGGTTAATGATACTGTGCTCTGAAACCTACTCTGTTCTGGGAAGAGGGGACGCAAGGGCAGCTGTGGAGTGAACCTGCTGGTTCTACCACCACAGGAAGGGCCACACCCCAGTCCACCCTCTTCTTACTCCTCCACCACCTACTGCACTGGCTGTTCCTTGTGGAACATGAGCATTTCTCAGCCATGATGGTTTGGGGGGCAGAGGGAGAGGCTCAGCCCCTTGCTACATGGGATGGAGATGGGCAATTCAGTACCTCTGCCCTTGCATCAGAGCAAACACTCCCAGATTGAGCCACGAGGGAATGGCAAGGGAGGTTCACATCTCTGCTTCTGCACTGAAGAAAGCAGAAACACACAGGGCCCACAGAGACACAAGAATGTTTCTTGGCATGCCTTAAACTGGGGTCACTCAGCACCTTATACAAGAAACCCATGGATATAGCCAGAGGAAGATTTTTGATAAATGAGTTATAGTCAGTATTTCAAACACATATGATTCAAAGGATACAATACTCCAGATAAGATCTGTGTTTAAATAGCAAACCTCAGCATAAAGCATATGCAAAGAAAGCTGTTAAAAATGGCATCTGTGTTATGGATGGGTATCTGGCAACACACTATTTTTAAGTCAGTTTTCCAGAGAGAAAATTAACAGTGAAATGTGAGTCTGTACTGTCAAAATTTCCCAAGTGTTCAAACCAACTGGCTGTCACACTGAGGGGATGACATTTCCTCAAGTAGCATTCAGCAGAAGAGTACCTAAAGGAATTGCCCCTTCTCCCCACTGTGGAAGTGCACACTGCTGACAGAAAGAGGTCTTACACAGTGGGATACACAAACTGCTTTTTCTCCACACTGAGACAAAACAAATCAAAGCAAATTTCTAAGAACAAAATAATCTACGTGTGTTACTGGGTGATGAGACTTTCCCCCTGCAAGACAAATGCATGACAAATTGTACTGGGGAAGACATGCTGTCAGGCTACAGTCTGTGCTATGACAGCGCTGAACCAAACACATGGGGAAGGAAATTTTGGGGACATCTGCACCAAAATATGGACTGTTCTGAACTTCTGCAAGCAAATAATTCATGCCAGAGTATTCAATATGAAGTTTCTGTGTGAAGGAAGCTTATATTTATAGATGTTCTATGTATAGACGCACAGATGTAGAGCAGAAGAGTTGTACAGAATAGCGGGAGTTTCTCCTTCTCAATTAGTTGATTTGCAGAGGACTATCACAAGAACAACAGGGCAAGGATGAGAGCTTGTTTTTATCTCGCTTATCTGGAAAACACAATATATTTTTGCTGAGAACCTGGCTGTTGTTAAAATCCTATTGGAGAGTTGGAGATACTGCAGAGATGTCTCTTTGATGGCCTCAGCAGAAATATTCACAGTAGAGGAGACCTGTCATAGAAAAAGTCTGGATATGGAGGGCAGACACCTGTTCCTTGAAGGAAGAAGGAAGTTGTAAGGCGTTTGAGCTTGCCATTTCCTGATGGAAACTGCACACTGTATCACAGGGACAGCTTGGGGCTGCTCAAGTGCCCAACATGAACACAGCCAGACCCAGCCTCAAGACCCTCCAAACAGGATCTTCTCTTCTGAGAAGGGAGGCCGGTAAAGCATCAGGCAGAGAGAACATACCAGAAAGTTTGCTGTGAATAGTAAACAAAAACAATTGATCTCTCCTGGTCCTGTGCAGCTGTGTAGGTGTCTGGGGACTGGTGAACCTGCTAGATGAGAGGAGCTGCTGTCCCTGAGGGGATATGAGCAGAGGAATTGTAAACAATTGCATGCATTTTTGAGACTGTGCAAATAATTTCTGTTAAGCAGAGTGATCTGTACCCAGGATGAGGTGAGGTGAGGTGAGGTGAGGTGAGGTGAGGTGAGGTGAAGGGAAGGGAAGTGCCATGAAGAACAGAATACCAACTACCATCCCTGAGTATGAGCAAGTGACTGCTATACAACAACACATGTATCACGAAAAAGGGCAGGGAGCAGATTTGTCTGAAGCAACAAGTCTAAAGCATGGGTTAGGACCCTAACCCTAAACCTTAACCCTAACCTAACCTTAATCTTAACCTTAACCCTAACCCCTAACCCCTAACCCTAACTATAAATTCTTTGTCATAGCAACGCAGGAGGGGACAACCAGTGGAGAAGTGAAAGCAGCTTATTTGATAACGGTTATAATGAGAAATCTTCGTGCAGCTGACATAGCAGAGTACTACAGAAAGGGCATAAGAGAAATCTGAAGGATATGAAAGGAAAGAAACCCAGGAAAATATATCTGAATGTGAACGTAGAGAATACAAGGAATTAGCAGTTATTAGAAAGGAAGGTACTACGTTATCACAGTATTTTATCTCCAGACTCATCTCAGGTTGACATCTAAGCAAGGGTCAAGCCATAAAGAGAAGCAAGAAAGTAAGGGCTGTCAAATTTACATCCAGTAGCCTAAATTAATTTTTATGATTTTAGAAACATTTTATTTCTTTCCATCCTTCAGTAGTCATTTAATCTAACAAAGTTTGCCTGACAATATGTTGGCTTCCATTTACATGGATAGTCTTGTAGGAGAGTCATTCTGAAGTCAGGAAACTGTGGGGAATCTTGAAATATACAGATCAGTGTAAACAAAGTGAACCTATGTAAGTGTCTATATTCTTAGTGGATAAAAACTCTTGGCAACCTTTAAGCAAAGGGAATTGTTCTGGCTGCAAAAATGGATGAGGCCAGCATTTCTTAATTTCTCACTTCTTAAGATATATCTTCTGAAGGACTAAGTATGTCTCTTGCAAGCAGTGGAATGCAGCTTAAAACGCAGTGTTGCAATAAGCACCTATCTAGTCCGGGAAAACAGGTTATGTTTTTAGACTTATTAGCAAAAAGTGTATTAATTAACCCATTTTTAAATACTGTTTAGCCTCCTGCATGACTAATGACAGGAACAAATTTTAAATATTAGGCTTATGAATAGCTAACATATTTTCTAAATGCTTGACTGTAGGGGGAGCTGAATTTTCCTTTACAACTGATTAGTACATGTTATAAAAATATGGAGTTTTCAGTCTGAAAGACAAAACACATAAGCCAGGATATAATGAAGAAATAATTTGGAAAATTCCAGGTTTGTTTGTGTTTCTTCCTCCTCCCTTCCTCTGGCTGATGGTGGTCTGCAATCCTCTGAACCCATATCTCCTGCTGATGCAAATGCAGAGGGGATTGACTCCTCCCATCCTGGCAGGGAATCAACCTCAAAGGGCTTCTTCCAGTCTGCACCTTGTAGAACTGGCTTTGTCACTGTCAAAAGATGAGTTTACTGGAAGGCAAAATCCCAAATTAAATAAAAACTAATGCTTTTGATTAAGAAATCTCGGCATAGCATTTGCAGTGCAGAAGAATAATCAGTGCATCAAACACATCTGTAAGGTTTGTCCAGGAGGAGACACTGGAATGTGAATGTGGACTAGGCTGGGCCATTGTAAACTTGAAGAATGTAGGTCAGGCACATTGCAAATCTGTTATCACATCTTTTTTCCAGAAACAAGATGGGAACATTTAATAAAATAGAAGCCAAACAAATCCTTTGGGTCAATGATTGAGATTACAAGGCTTTGAATTTGATTCCAAGATCAAAGTCCATCATTTACAGTAAATGATCTTTTATTTATGTAGTGAGCTGTTGATCAGCATTTCACATCCGATGTCTTTATTAGCAGTTTCTTATTTTCCTTAATCCTCTCCCTTCTGCACTCTATATCACCAGAAGAAACTATTTTCTAAAAAAACTTGATGCTTTGTCTGAGCGTCACATAAGTTGTAAGCAGAGAAATGGCGGATGATCCTAATCACTGATGCTGTTATGGTGTCTAGGAATGAAGGCTCGCAGGTAGAAACTTGTAATGGTATTTCCACAGATCATTGCCATATTTCATGAGTTTGGGATTGCCTGAGAAAGGCCCTTCTTGCTATCTGCAGCCAGGCCCACTCCCAGCAGATGTGAAATTAAAGTTCATTGTTTCCCAGAGCACAGATGGTCATTCTCTTCCTAGTGATCATCTCTGAAGATGTTAGGCAGATGGGAATGGACCCTTTAGGTATCTTTTGACAATTGTGTTATAGTTGTGTCATTCTAGCCTTCTTCTTGCTCTTTGGTGGGTATGCCAATGAGGGGGGAAGTTACCCAGACTACAGACCTGTGAGACAGAGAGACATTTCACTGATCCTCCCATTCATGGCTCTGCTCCTCATGTCTCTCATCCCAACCTTGCCAAGCTTGGACATTCCCTTCAGCATTACGTCTCTCAGAGTAGAAGCCCTGAGAATGACAAGGCTGGTTCTTGCCCAGCATCTAAGAGAGGTATGAGTGACAATAGCCCCTGAGAGACATCAGTTCTCCAGAACAGATTTTTGAGGCCTAAATCACCAAAAATCAAGATGTTTTTGCAGATTCAAGGAACCAGTTTCTTCTCAAGTACCAACCAGTAACACCCAGGTGCTCTGAGCCAAGACGTTATATATCCCCAAATTTCTGCTGGCTCCAGGACAGCAGGAGTTAGAGGTGTGCAAGCCCAATTCTTCATGTTCCCTATCAAAAGGGACTTGACTTTCTTGTTGTGCAGAAATGTATAATGAGGTGTAATTTGAGTTTACTGAAAATTTTGTGTGCTGATAGCTTTTATCCTGTATTTTTCCTTTTCCTCCCAATGGTAAACATTGCAGTAATAATTACAGCAGCAGAGTGGATATTAGTCTTGTCTGCAAAGGCTTCAAGTACTGAAAAAATCTACCTGAGACATTAGGAAGTAAAAGAGGGTGTAGTTTATTTTAAAAGGCAGTTATCCAGTTCCAGGTGGTTGGAGGGCAAGATCAGAGCATTCATTCAGGATGTGGGTGGTCTGGACTGAGAGCTGAACTCTGTGCAAGGGAGTGGACTGCACAGTGGGAGAAAGAAAGCTTAAATTTCTTACTTTTTTACTTTATTCCTTTAAGTAGAAGTTATTAATGGAATATCTGTAAAGCCAAAGTTGCTGGTAGAGCTGGCAATGCATATTTTAAAATTACTGAAGATATTTAAGACAACCTTGGGAGAAAAACACATAGAGGACAATAATTTTGAAATCAGAAGTAACTGTGGGTTAAGCACTCAGCTCTGAAACAATTCTGAATTTTGGAAAATCTAAATCCAAATCTACTGGGCTATGGCAAGCTATACTTCTTATTAACAAAATCTTAATTTTACATCCCCAGGGGCTTTCCTGTGCTTGTTTCATTTATAGAGCACAAGGGATTATTTAGGAGGGGCAGGGTTGGCATCTTCCTCTAGTGATGGCATAACAGGACCCCCAAAATAAAGGGGGTTCTGGAAGTGCTACAGTGGTGTAATTTAGCAAAATCAATTTTCTGGCTAATAAGTATGTGTACCAACCCATTACTCATAGGCAAAATATTCCATAATCTCATTACTGGTTTTACAATCAAAGTTTTTCTACCACATTTTAGTCTGGTAGGCACTTTTCTGTCAAAGAGAGAAAACACATTTTTTTGCTTTAATTTAAAAAGTAATAATAGTTGTACTTTTGCTCTTCATGGAACATTTATACCTGAGTTTGTGATGCACCAGAGATGGGAGCAGGTGCATGACTTCTGCAGCACTGCTGGGAAACTGGACCAAAGCCCCTGCCAAGATCACTGAAAAAACACCTATTTTTAGTGGCACCAATCCCATGTATGACAGAATAGAGTCTGAGCCATTATACTTTCAAGGTCACTAAAGACAGCAAATAGAGAAAATGAAGAAAAAATTATTCTAGTGCAGCTTCATTGGAACAAGGGAATAACAACATTTTATGTGTAATATACCCTTCCAAGGTCAGCTGTAATTAGTCTAAAAGGTTTAACCTACTGGAAGCAAGTTTAAGGTTGGAATTCTGTTTAGAAAAATAGAAAGCAATGCTACCTAAATTTCTGGAAAAAGAGTACGTTTGAGTATGCTATATTTAGTATTGTTTATCTTTTATGAACTATTTCCAAACAAAGTTATAGATGGACCATGGAGGATGTGGTGTCTTCATCCTTGAAGATACCAGCTCCACATAGCCCCTTGCTCACCTCTCCCCAGGTGGGAAAGGGTGGGGAATGGGAAGGCCAAAAGGGAGAAAACCTGTGTTTTGTGATAAAGACAAATTAACAGGTAAAACAAAAGCTGTGTGTGTTAAGCAGACAAAAATAAGGAATTCCTTTACCACTTCCCCTGGACAGGCAGGTGTGCAGCCACCCCTGGGAAAGCAGGGCTCCATCACACATAATGGTGACTTGGGAAGACAAACACCTTATTCCCAAAGTTCTGCCTTGCTCCTCCTTCCTCCCAGGTTTTACTGTTGAACACATCATGTGTCCCAGATGTGTCCCCTCCCATCTCCCAGCACCCCACAGCCACTGGTGGGGGAGCATGAAAAACAGAAACCTTCAACACTGTGCATGCTCTGCTCAGCAACAGCTAAAACATAGGGATGTCATCAACACTGTTTTGGGCACAAATCCAAAAGAGAGCACCATGCAAGCTACCACAAAGAAGATTAACTCCAGTGCAACCCGGTATATTGGTTCTTTTTATGACCATAGCACTTACCTTCCTCCACTCTCTCCTGATGTCATTTTACATTCAGTCAGCAAAATCAGGAGTTTACAGTTATTTCAGCTTTTTTATTTTATTTAAACTCCAATTCCAGTGAGCTACTTGTGTAATTTTTTAATGTTTTCTTTCAGCGAATTGGATATATCCAGCAACTCTACAGTTGTAAAAATTTATGCCAAAAGAAAACCCGTAGCCGACTGGCGTCACCACGTCACAGCTCCAGCAAGAGGAACTCTCAGCTACTGGCTCATTTCCATCCTCCGTTGCATCCCTATAAACCAGGAGTCAGTTATCTCAGATTCAAAGGGTGTAAGCAGAAACTGAACCTGGGTTTAGGATGGCCCCTTCCAATCTGACCCATCTCATGATTCTGTTACTTGTTATGATAACTAGAAGTAGTATTGCTTAAAGTAAAAAAAAAAAGAAAGAAATTTAGAAGGCACTCAAGGGAAAACAGAGAAAAGGCAATTGAGGCAGACAAGTGAAAACTAAACATTAACATAAGAGAATATTTAGCTATGGTGTGCAGCAGTGGAAGGCAACAGGATAGCTGAAGGCAACTGGAACATCCCAAGGAGAGAAACCTAGTGACTGCCAGGTTCCTCCTGTGGTTTATCACCGGATATATAATGTTCTGAATACATTAGATATTACAGGCTCATTCACCACAAATGTGCTTTAATGCAACCAAGGGTCAAGGGCAAAATGAATGCTGAAGAGAAGGGATGGCCTAACTGTGTGGAAGCAGGGAGATGGTTGTTTCTGTTTTGGCTTAAAAGATTGCTATAAGTCTGTGTATGCACAGTGCAGGATTTCCAGGTTTGTGGGTATAAGGTTATCATAAAGCTCCATGAAAAAATTCTAGATATACTAGGTAAACACTAAAAGATGGTTTTAAACTAACAAAACAAAACCAAGATGCTGTAAGGCGCAATCCATCCCTCTTGAGAGAATGTTGTAATATTTAGCCACAGAAAGAGGGAACATAAACATGCAATAGTAGCTTTATCACAAGTTATTTCATTTTGCTTTGTGAATTTAATCCAGATTTTTAATGTACCTTTCTGACAATCTTAAGAAAATTTTATGTAGAATAGTTAGCAAGAGACTTTTTGCAATTGGGACTTTATGAGATGTCAGAGAAATAAATGTGGTGAAGACTTCAGAGATCACTGGGGTCTCCAGGTGAGTCACTGAAAAACCTGTGAGCGAATACTATGTGAACCACTAAGTCCCCTTAGAGGCTGTGTGCACATTCTTAACTTGCGCTGCATGCAAAAGGAGCTCAAAGAAAAAATTCTGTATTTATGAAATCTGAATTCACTTCAGAATATTTTAATAACAATAATAGCTTGATTAAGATCTAAGTGAAAATACGAAGCTCTAAAATGAGTTATTTTAATGGTACATAATTTCCCTTTTGAAGCTTTGCCTAGAAAGGAGTTAATCCTCATGGACCAAAGAAAACAACATGCATAGGAACAGCCTTTTGAAGGGTTGTTCATTTCTGCAATGTTAATGACACACAAGCAATTGTGCAGGGCTCACCCACACAATGAAGACAGCAAATATCAAACTCCCTCAAACTCAGGTATTGCCAAAATTTAGACTGCCTATACAACTGCTGTTCAGCCCCCTTCCATGCGGGCTTTGTGGTAAATTCATTGGTTCTGTGGATATAAATTATTCTTTTACAGCAAAATCTGCTGCTTAGTACAAATTTGCCTGTTCAGGGAACTCAATAGCTGTAAGATATTTAGTCTTCCCGATTTAGCCAGTGACTTACTTATTACCCACTACCTGAAGCCTACACAGAATCTCTGCTCATGAAGGGAAGCTGCAGGAAGGATAATGATCATGGCCCTGCAGAAGGTACCATAATGTGCACAACATAAGAGGACTAAATTAGGGACGCTCACAACAACCTCAAGAGTTTTTGAGCATTTCAGCACTTCCTAAATATATTTCATCTAATGATCTGGTTTCTGGATGTTATTTCCTGGGTTTTTTTTGGTCTGAAGACCCAGTCACAAGCCAGCATCAAGAACAGGGCTGAATTCTGATATGCACTGCTCACATAGAATTGAACAAGTATATTAATAACAGGAGAAGACTTACAATGGGGGTTATCCTTTCCACATATATCTTGTGTCAAAGTGATGAAGTAGAAGAAATTGCCAAGCATAATTAGCCCCAGTCCCTCTGTCCACTTCCCTTGAGAAGATGTGTGTTCACATAGGTCCGAGCTGACTAAATGCTGTTCCTTAGGTCTGATCTGGGCTCACAACTACCCAAGAAAACTAAGCTGAATCAAAATTTCACAGCAACTGAAAAGGAGAATTTGCTCTCTCCTCCATCCCCATCCCTTCTCCTCCATCTTCCTGCTTGCACAATGCAGTTTGTATTTCTATACATTAACATCTTTGGATTTCAGGCAATGACTTGTGCAAGATATATTATCTCATCACTGGTGTCACAAAAGCTCATATTTACAGAGATTTATTCCTTGGCCACCTCAGAAGGAAATGATCTAATTACAGACTAATATAGTAGGATCATTATTATGTTAGCTGCCCAAGCCTTCTTGTTATAAACACCCTTTTTAGTATTGTCTGTAATTTGGCGGTTTTAACTCCTTGACCTGATTTCTTTCATCCCATGAGGTTTCTTCAGTTTTTTTTTTTAATAAAATTTTCCGCCAAAACCCGTGCTAATTTCCAAGAATACAGCTGAAAAGAGAGATGCTGTTTTCCTGATACTGAATCTTCCATAGGAAAATTCTGGCCCACACATAGTAGGGAGTAGCAATTTGGGGTACAGGGAGAGTTATGGGATTGCTGTTTGAAAATCAAAAGCAATCTACTGATGCAAAAAATGTCTGGAAAAACAGTAGTTTGCATGTGTTTAGTAGAGACTGGCCAGAACTTTGTAACATCACTCTTCAGAGATGCTGCCTACAATGAACACTCTTGACTTCACAAGGTTTTCCGTGGCAGGAAGGTTTTCCAACCCAAAACCAGGAATAATTGTTCCTCCAGATTGAGTTGTAGGTCTATGCAGCAGATTTAAAGTCTTCAGCCTCCTGATCAATCCTGTTGCTGTTGGTACAATTACACAATTGAATTTTACTTGTTTGCACTTTTCACATGCTTAAGAAATTTGGCATAAAAGCTCTCCTTTAAAAAAAACCCCAACAGTATAAAACCTATGCAAAGTGAGTATTATTATCCCATTATACAGATTTGCATCTGAGATACGTGAAGTTTAAAGCCAAATGTATCCGCTGGTTTTTGGGTATCCAGCCAAGAAGTAAAATTTAATTTTTCACTTTATTTTTTAATTTTCCTGAGGACATGGTTTGACACAGCTGTAGCTGTGTGTTCTCTGACTCCTGCAAACCTGTTTCAGATCTCAGAATCAGGCATTGAAATAATTGGGAATGTACAAGATAAAGACTATCTGTGAAAAACATGGGAAAGAGAAGTGGTCACCCACAGCCCCTGTGTGACCTTGCATTACATGGAGGACTGCAGCTCAGATGGGGAAGGGACTTTCTGACCAAGGACTGACAGTAATATCCTTTTAACACAGTGTTTCTTTGAAGTTACCCACCAAGACAAAATAAGGCAGTAGACATACTCATTTCCCCAAAGGTTTTTGGTCAGACTTACTTCAATAGCAGCTTGGTCTTCTGAGATTTTCTCGTTTGTTTGTACGAACAAACATCCTATGAAATTATTAGTATATTTTATCTTGAAAAAGTATAACCACTGCACAGCAATTATGGCAGATATTTGTATAGCAATGGTGTTATGTAGATACAAAGATAATAATTATTTCATTGTGATGTATTATAAAACAATCAATACCTTTTATTTTTAAAAATCCGGAGTCTAGCTACAGAAATTGCTATTACACTGTGAACTTGGGCACTGGAAAAAGTTGATGACAACTACATGTAATGTTACTCACACAGTATTAAAAAACAAGCAGAGGAAATAAAACACAATATTTTCTTTAAAACCATTGAGACATTCTGACAAACACAGAGAACCACTTGTAATTAAGATAAACACAACATCCTCTGAGTGCTGCTGTGCTTACAGATCTTGCAAATAGCACATATGGGTTGTACTTTTATCAAGTGTGCTTAGACCTTTTTCTCCTAATGAGTGATTCTATGTGTGTAGTAGTTGGGAGCAAAACAAGACTAAGTTAAATACACTCTGGCTGTCTTAACTCAGAATTTCCTTGTATTTACAGATTTATATTAAATCCCTAAGGTTATTTTAAAATTGTTTTCAGTGTTATTTCATCATTAATCTTATTATCATCCAAAAAACTGGCTGCAAAGAATTGCTTTGAGGATTGGCAAACACATTTGTACAGCTTGAAACAATTTATTGGAAACATGTTGCTTACCTAAGAGAACACCCTGTCTTTAAATGCTGTTGGTAAGAAATAATTTCGTGGATTTCCATTTTATTTGTGGACTCTGAAGGCAAGAGAAATACATTTTAAAATGCATCTAAAGGTCACATACGTTTTTAGGATAACTTTATTTTAACCTTAAGGGATCTTCCTTGTCCATCAGGCTCCTCAGTGTATAGCACACATGCCAAGGTAACATGCCTTTGCAAAATATTTGATCTCTTCTCCAAAGAAGAAACATGTAAGCAGTCCTGTTGTAAACTGGTGAACTATGGTTTAATAATGAGAAGATTTTAGTCTCAGATCAACGGAACAATCACTTTAAGCCGAACGTATTTCTGTGAACATAGTACATACAATAAACATTGATTTATGGTAATGCATTTCCTTACTTTTCACCCTGGTATCTCTGAATCCCTATAACACTTCAGTCATTTTTACATTTACATAACTCCCTAAGATGAAATATCTTGTAACATGAAATATCTTCACTATTTTATAGCTGGTGAAAAGGAGGTACAGCCTGAGTTACACAGAGCATACCAAGTAGAACAAAACTACGAACCTCTCAAATGGTGAGGCAGAGCAAAATTTCCTTTTGTCTGTGTAATGGAAGCTCTAGGGGCTGGATCTACTCCGTGGCCGTTACAAGCATGAGAGCTCTATGCTCTCCCACAGCATGCTGGACACTCTCCTCCCCTCTCTGGGCTCATGGTGGGTGTCTTGCCAGCAGGACCTGGGGGGACAGTCTAAGACTTGCCCTGATTACCAGCTAAGGCAGCAAAATAAAACACTCTGTCCATTCCAGATTTTTTAAAAAAGAAATATTCACTTTCCAGAAAACAGCTTATTTCAGATGTTATTTTTAATTGAGACCTACTCCTTACTAATTTATATTGCCCTATATGAAGGTTTTGAGACATTTATGTGATTTTCTTCTGCAGTGGTAAATCCTGATACTTCTGTCATCCATGCAATCAGCAAACACAGAGGCTTTTCACCTCTTTCTACTTTCCTGGTCTTCCACTGATTAAGTACCTTGTCATCTGCATTTCCCTAGAACACAAAAGCCTAGAGTTTTTCATTATGAATGGTTTCCTATCCTTTCCTTAACTAGGGAAAGAGAAAAAAGGACAGAAAACTCTGAAATTTTCAGTGTGTGCAAAAATTCCAAGCTTTTAACAAAAGTTCAGCCCCCAGAGCATCATCTAGCAGGATGGAAGAGATCTATTGACTTTTGTTAGGAAAATTTTGCTACAACACTTTAAGGTCAAAATTAAAAAAAAAAAAAAAAAAAAAGTTATCTCAATTTCTGTGTATTCATCTATCTGTTAGATCTGAAGTTCTGTCTGTACTCAAATTTCATACAGGAACAAACATAAATCCTTTCTCCAGACTGAAGAGAAGGAGCTGGCTCACTCAGAAACTCAGCTAGAATCCCACATTTCTAGCTTGCTTTCCCATGCGGTCCCTTGTTCCAAATTCAAAAAGGCTGGATCCAACAGCCCAGCAATCCAAGTTGACTCTCCTATATTAATACATTTTTTTTTAATATCCATTTTTAAATGAGGAGAGTGACATATGTGCTTAGGCATTCAGAACAGCTTCCTTTTAAAATTAAATATAGCTGTCTTGTAAAAAATTTAACTTTGGAAACATGATAGATAGAAAGATTCCCCTGACCACAAGTATGCATAACTTACAGTCACAGACATCAAAGCTCCTGCTTTTACACCCACACCAGGGTCTTTTTCATTGCAATTCTTTTCCAAAAAACTAATTGTCTGCTAAGTGATAAATAAGCAATTTACACTTTCTCTATCCTTCATGGGGCAGCTGACATAATGTTGAGAGTACACGTACCAGCTTAACCAACAGCAACAGCTTTGGCCAGGTCCCTCCATCCCAGTTTCCCAGGGATAAGAGGTGTGCGTAATGACTTCTTTCCTGTTTAATTGTAAAGTTTGCCATGTTCTACTTAAGATCTGATTCAGCATCTCCTGCCAAGAAACTATTTCTGCTTAGATGGATCACAGAGAGTTTAGCCATGTTTTTGTCAGTGCTGTGCCTCCAGAAAGCTGGGATTTTGCACAAACACTGGCAAAAATTCTGCAGCAATACTTGCACTTATGTGTCACTTCTGGGTCCCCAGTAGGACCTGAGCGCCTGGATATTTGTTTGCCTGAGTGCTTGAAAAGGAAAGTCAGCATTTTTGAGTTTTATTTGTACTCTGCTGGAGCCTCCTTTATTCCATCCTGAGCAGCACGTCTCTTTCCAGAGCTCCTGCCAAGGCAGGGGGCCGTGCTGTCCCCGCTGCCGCCTGTCACCAAGTGCCAAAGCCACACTAAGTTAAATGCTGTGGGAGCCACAGCTTAGCATGCAGATTGATCCAGATAGGTAAGAGATTTCTCAAAGACAACACCAGGTTTGTATTTCTGCCACTTTTACCTCCCCCTAGACTTTCCTGTCAAACTTCTCACTTGAAAAGAATCCAAAAAACTGTTATGGAAACCTAAGAAAACCTTCACCCATTTGTTATTTACTCACCTACAACCATTAAGAGATTATGATAACAAGATCATCAACCTTTTGAAGATCAGTGGTCAGGTTTTCACAAACTATATTTGCAGCATATATTTGTCTAGCAACATATAATCCAGTCACACAAAACCAACTGATCTCAATTACTACCAAGTAAGTAGAGAGTTTACTTTCTAATCACCTCGTTAGGTCAGCGCTAATCCCTGACATACAATTACATTGATACTGGCACTAAAAATAGTTCACCTAGATTCTTCCTTTAAGGTCAAGCCTGGAAATTTGTGGTAGCTGTTCAAATTCTGTGAGCTTTAGATCTTCGTGGAAAGCCACCAGCCCAGCCCTCCCTCCACCAGCAATGGAATAAGCCTGGGGAATACAACCTCCTTTGTCAGTGGTCTAAATTAGGTAAAGTGAGTACTTTGATTCTCTTTGCATCCCCAGTTTCTGCTTTATGGTTACTGTAATTTAAAGCTCCTTTACAAAGCCTACTTGTTGGTATAAATACTCAAAATAAAGAGAAATGGAGCCAGTTACATCCTGTTGACTAAAGGTTATTTCAGTCTGCATTAAGCACTCCCCCAAGTTATTTTATGAAGTGTTTTAAATAAACATATTTTGTAGGTCTTATAAATTTACCTTATTTTCTTAAGACATTATGGTTTTCTTGGTTTTCTTTTAATTCTTTCTGAGTTTCCTGTGTATCAATTATCATGGGCAACTTTCCCAAAATGTTATGCAAGGTGATTTGGGATTCTGTTCCAGGAACTTCACCCATGGATCTAACTATTTTCCTTCTCAACAGTTAATTCTTTCCTTCCTGCCTCTGATCTGAAACACAAGTCCTCTTTCTCCTTTCCCTGGAAGTCCATGTTAATTTGATCCCCACTCCAAGTTTGCAAGATAAGGCTTCGTTGCTGTCAGCATTACTCCTTTCACAGTTACAGTTGTGTTGCTTAGATTATATACTTGGTATACAGTGTATGCATATCAATTTTATGCATTCTATTCAATGTTTATTGTCACCTTTTCCCACAATAGTCCAAAAAAGGAAATGACAAGTTCAGAAAGATACCATACTCAGCAAAGTTTCTAAAAATGCTGACAGGAGCTTGGATGGGAGATGAGGTTTCACATGCAGAATAAAAGCCTGCTATGCTGAAGGGAATACCAGTCCTCCCAGCAGATCCTAGGAAGGGACTGAGCTCCAAAACAAAATAGTTGGGCTTTTCCTGGGCAGAATATAGTAGTAGTAAAGCATTTCAGTCCAAACACAAGCAAGCAATCTAAGCATTTCTACTACCTAGGTCATGGTCAGGCAAGCAGAATGAAGTGTTCAAAGAAAGGAAACACCTTAAATAGGCTGAAATGCCCAAGTATTTTTGCTGAATAACAAGCACTGCCTGGAGGACACCATCTTTACTAGCAGCTCTGGCTTGGCTTTGGTTACCATATAAAAAATCCCTCAGAGCTCAGTACAGTTTCAGGAACTCACATGCTATATAAACGTGCAGTCTCCTTCCCTAAAGCCACATCACCAGGCACTAGAGATGAGCAGCCCAAAAATAATATTTGGAAAGAGCATTGCCAATCCACCCTTCATGTGAACAGCTTTCTCACTTGCTTGCCTTGAGGTATTAAAAGCTATGATATGAAAGCCCTCCAGGCAATCTTTCCCTTTGTTAGCTTGTACTTTTACTAATTATGGTCTGCTGTGAGGGCCTCCATCACTTCCCAGACAGAGTTCTGGTTTCAATTAATGCATTTAGACATCTTATTCCTGGGCTATAGCTTTTTCTAAATCTGCAGTTTTCTTCTTACAAACTATTCTGTTTCTTCTACTCACTTTTCTCCCTTCAAAACGTATCTGCTCGGCAAAAAAATATTTCCCTTCTGTGTGTCAATCATTTCTAACTGTGTGCTTCCTCTTTTGTTTGTTGTTTCAATGAGGCACAGTCCAGAGAAGAAATGATGTTTCCTGTTCACAAAAAAAAAAAAACCCAACAAAACCCAATGCAAAGCCACTGTTTGTCCTCCACTCCTCAGGGCCTGCAAGACCCCAGACCATGAGGCCCTTTTCCCATCCTTCTGTGTGTAATCATGGAATGTGCCTCCTTGTGCTCCTACTTCAGAGGCAAATCCTGCACCAGGTGTGTGAAGCCTCTTGTAGTAGCTACTGCACACTCAAGGTGGAACACTGAGTCTGGGCACACTACTGAGGCCATATAGTACTTTTTGCAAAGGAAAAGAAAAAAAACATAGATCTGATGATGGGTTAGCAAAGAAGCCCCAAGAAACACAATAAACATCAGACCTGGCTGGGTAGGTGAAAATACAGATCAAAGATGAAGGCTGCAGCTTCAGGCAGGTGTGCTGGATCAGGTCCGTGGAGGAGGGAGTGTGGTACCTGTGAGTAGTTAAACTAAAATAACCCCCAGCTCCAGTGGAGCTGAGTGCTAAGACTGTGCAGCTCACAGTGCTGGGAAAAAGGTAACTGCTGGGACATCAAATGCAAAGTGAGGTAACAGTCACATTACATAGACAAGTTTTCATCTTTAAGCTGCAGAATTCCATTACTCTGAAAACATCCAGAAAAACCTTAATCCACCACCATTTTGAACAACAGTACGCAAGTGACCCAGGATGCCAGGCTTTCCCAGAGTACCTCAGACTACCCAGAAATGGCCTTTTAAATCTGTATGAGTACCACAAACCCATGCCCTTTTAAACTAATACTGCTGGTAGGATGAATCTGGTAAATCCTTAATCTTAAAAAAAAAAATACCTCAAACCCAAAATACTGTAAGAGGAGGAGGGAGAAAGAGCTTTATTACATGAGAATGCAGATCCAAACAATTTTCTGTGCCTACAGGGGTTTGAGAAAAAACTACAACAAAACATAACTTTCAATGAGGTGTCACTGATGAATGATTTATGGGTTATTTGTGTAGAAGTACTAAGCCCTAAGTCTCATCTTTATAAATCAGTTCAAATTCCACTAGTGCTATTAATAAATCAAGAGCAGGTCAGCTCCATTCTTAATGTTATTATTATGGTGCCTTCTGTCTGCTAATGCAAGTTTTGACATCTTCTTCACGCCTCAGTATGACAAAGATGCATGTGTCTCCTCAGCGAATTAATTAGCAAGATTTTGCATCCCACCACTCTCCTCCTTGCACTGCTTCAGATTGCTGAAGGGGACATCTATAACACGCAAAGGACAAGGATATAGCACTATGGTAAAACTGAGTCGAATTAACAAACCAGCCCTTCTAGAAATGGAAGGCTTCCCTCTCCCCTTCCGCAATATCCTTTCCTCAGCCTTTCCCTTCACTCTACAGCTGTGCAGGTCACCCACCCCCTCCCTTGTGCTGACACCAGCACTTGTCCAAGTGCAAAGTAAGTTGATGCAATTTACGATCCCAGCAGAACTTAAACCCCAACAAAAAAACAACAACAAAAAGACCCAACACTCCATACCACACTGTTTGGGAAACAAGCCAGAGTATCTGTGGGAACATTCAGCAGAACAGAAAGGCATTTAAGTGTTTTAAATTGATTTTAATGCAGTCACAAAGGCCAAAGCCAGCTCAAGGTGAGAGGAGGGGAGAGGATAGTATCTCTCCCTTCTGATAGCTGCCAGTTGCTAATTTGGCTCATCCACTTATAAAAATTTATCTTAAGACCCTAGGACACATTAGTGGGCTTAAGAATCATTAAAACTACCATTTAGTCTGATTTTTAATTTGACTTGGTCTCATTAGTTCTAACTCACAAGTAGTAGTAATTCTCCACATCTTCACTGCACTGGTCAATGCTCAGCAGCAGAATGGGCTGGTCATTGTATTACGTTTAGAATTTATTATGCATCTTAAAAATAGTCAAGTTATACTTGCAATATGAAACATTCTTAAGATGATACAAGAATTAAATTTTTTTCATAATGCGCTGATGAACTTAGACCTTCTGAAACACAAGCATGTTCTGGTTGGTGTGAGAACCCTACACCTTACAGATTAATTTTAAGGATGTGTGACACAGAGAGAAAGAAAGAGACAGTACAAATAAAGACTGAGACGAAATAGTTTCTACAGATTCTTAGAGATCATTTCAAATAGAAGGGGGACTGAAGAACATACTGAAAGATACACTGGATTTAGAAATCTTAATACAAGTACTGGCATGCCAGTGTGAGGGCCCTTTCCTATTTAGAAAAAAAACCCCACAGTAGCTTCAACAAAAAAAAAAAAAAAAATTAGAAATTGCTACAAGGCTGTGCGCTAATTTTGTCAATAACACAATTTTATACACACAAAACTAAGATGTAAAAACTACACATAAAGGTGTATTGGCCAGACACTGCCACACACGTGGTCCCTGCTCTGCAGTTTACAGTCTTCACAAGGCACATGCCCAAAACCAAAGGCTTTATGTAAACTGCATATTTCAGCCCCAAAATTTAAAGTGCTTATTAAACTAAACAATCAGCAACTTTCTATCACTGCATTAATTAAATATTAAGCAGACTCAGGAATGAGATGATGTGGTACAAAGCTTTATTCCCCTGTGTTTAATCTTCCTTGAGAATTCACAAATGGTTGGGCATGACCAAGATTTGCAAGTGTTTATAGGCTTTGGTTCTCACTTGGCAGACTCTGCTGTGGCCTTGGAGCACCTTGCAAGAACTAAAAACATCCTATCAATCACCTCTCCTTCCTTCCTTCCAGTAGGTAGGCATAAATTACCTGGCTTGGATGACTGAAAGAAAGTGAAACAGAAGCACAGCAACCAAGGAAAGCTCCTTGGAGGAGCTGAATGCTTCATGACGAACATTCTGAGCCTGTGGTCATCCTCACACCTCTTCTGACACACAGTTCCAAAGCCAAGGCCCAGCTCACACATAAACTCTGGCTCCTATACACAAACGTCCTACACCTGCTGCACAGGTGTGTGGCCATGGTGTAACAGACCTGCTGCACATGGCCACACATGTGACAGGACAACCACCCCAGGCTAATCCCATAGCAGGCTCAGAACAGCAACACAGCCAACAGATGGGAAGAGGACCCTGTCAGCATACAGGACATTGGTGTGATGATCTCAGAGTGACCTGCACTGCTCAGCAGGCAATCTGCAGCAGGTTTGGACCAGATGGGGCTCTTCAGGGTGTGATCTTGGTTCTCGCTAATGGAAATAATCACGCCTGGCTGTCTCAAGTGCATGGATCACTGCGGAGGATAGGATAAGACTCAAACCCCTAACCAGAAGCAGATGGAAACATTTATTATTGTGTTTCTGCACACACAGAGTGGAGGGGGTCTAAAGGGTCTGAATGCCGGAAGCTGACAGCATCCCTCTGTGGTGGGGAAATGTTACGGAGCAGGCAAGTTATCTCAAGCACACGCCTCTTTTCCAACAAGAAATCAAGCTCAGCTTTTGTCCTCTGTTATTATACCAGGAGTTCCCAGTCAAATAGCAATAACATTTAAACAGTTTTTGTCTTCGTTGGGAAGACATGAAGAGAAAAGTGTATTATCTTATTCTGACTACTTTATTTCCTTACTATTACTGCTCATAAAAATGTACTCCATGTTTGAGACACAAAACACTCTGTAGCTTCATCTTGTGACAGCATATAAATACATATGTGAGCTGGTCATTTTAGTAATTATCTCTGGCAGCCTCCCTCCCTCATTTACTGCTCCTCCCCAAAAGAGATTCATAACAGGAAAGATTTTATTTTATATCTGAGCATGGGATAAAATGCTCACCAACTGCTTTAAGAAAAAATATGAAATCCTTAGATTATCATATAGGCTACACATTCTTCAGCAGCTGTAGAAATCACTTAACACTTCTTTAATCAAGTATAAAGAGTGATAATCTCTTACTCTTGCAAAGATTCCTGTTACTATTGAATGGAAGCTATCAGTAAAAACAATGCAATGGGAAAATACCAGGCTCAGTAGGAGTTGGCAAGCACCAGACATAACTGTGGGAGTGACTCCCACAGTGGGCTCTGGCTAAGATATGCCAGTTATGCGTTCTTACTTTATCTTCATTGTAAACTGGGGTTCTGACAAACAACCTTCCCCCATTATTGAACTAATGAAGCACAGTGTTATTTTGAAGCTGCAAACCAAAATTATTGGCAAGGGAGGTTTTTCTTACTGTTAATCAAAGCTAATCAGTAATAGCTAATCTTAGCTTGTACCTATACACCAGTATTTCTCCTGGAAAATGGGAACTCAAGTGCCTTATATGTATAAAAAGGTACTCTCCCTCATCCCAGATACCTAGGTACCCCACATCTGGGAGAGGTGATGATCTGGAGAAGGAAGACATCCCACCCACAGCTGAAGGGAAGCCCAGCAGACCCATCTGGCCCTAGTCCTTCAGCCTTGCCTCCACACACCCCCTGCCCAGCTCTGGCACTGCAGCAGTGTTGGCTTGGTCAGCTTTCTCACCACAGCAGGAGTAATAAATACCAGAACAGTTAGGGTTCCATGAGATCCCTGGAGGTCACCTACTCCAACCCCTTATTCAGTTTATAGCTGCATTTCAAAAATCCAGTACAATGTTTCTGTCCTGCCAGAAACTGTAATCTCTCTAAGCACCTCAGGTGAACAGAATCACACCTGAGACCAAGCTGGCCTCACTTTTTAACTTGCTATAGGAGAGATGGATTGAAATTAACAAGTTGAGCTCCCTAACATCTGCTCAGCAAATGCTCCCATAAATCAAGATGCAGAATATAGTGTATTTGCCACACCCTGAATAGCAATAGTCATGCAAGATGAAGAGTGGAGTGAAATCCTGGATTGCTGAAGTCCATGGCAAGTCTCCCATTTAATTTCAGGCAGGCCAGGGTTTTAATGCAGATTGTTACCATATGGGAGATTTTAAGACCAACTGACAAAAGCAATTAAAAGCAGAAAAGAATTAACTGTTTTAATAGCTACGTTAATTAACTGCATTCATATTACCAAAACCCAACACACAGAATTAATGTATCTCCCAACAACACCTATGATGACTCTCTGGAAAGTACCTGTTTTCACTCAGAAAAACTGAAATTCCTCTAATCAAGAAATATTCTCCCCCAAGCAAGTAGATTTTCCATATCAGCTTGACTTTTCAGCACAGAAAGATGCTATTTTTAATGTTAACATAGTTAATTTAAATACTCTAACTTACTCATGGCTTAGACCTTCTCTCCTTTTTTAATTTTAATTCTATTGGAAAAGATTCTGTTCAAATAGCAAGGACAAAAATTGGGAGCTGTTCTTGAGATAATACAGTGGTCTCCTAAATTCAAACCAAACATCAGTTAATGCAATAAGCCTAGAGGTAATACTACAAGTCTATGCTCAGCAACATAGCATGGCTGCTGGGGTTTTTTTTCCTTAACTCCTTACAAATAATTTAATAAAGGCATTGCCTCCAGACAGTTATTCTTAAATTCATCCAACACTGAGATGAATTACTGTAACTCATGCTTCTCTCAGTATGATTGTTTCAGATGGCCTGTGTATTTAGGAAGATTAATATACACTGGTCACATTATTAAAATTCTTCTGTTATCCTAAGGGAGAATCAAAACACCTTTTTCTCCTATAGGCAGCATCTTCATGCTGCAGATGTAAGGTTAACAGTTCAGTGAGCTGCTAAGAATGAACTGACTTGGGCGAAGTGTCTCTCACCATGCTGCCCAGCAGTCCAAGGCACAAATTTGAGATATGCTTGTTTATTTTGAAACTTATGATTGGGTCTGTTTCTATTCTCTTACTGGCTCCATCTAATTTTCTCACAAAGTGAGTAAAGGGACTTTTAAGCTGCTGGCCACAAAATCCATTTGACATCTCAAAGACAAGTCTTTCTTCCTAATGCAGATCACCCATGGTGACTCTAGAATTCCAGCTTCGGTAAAATATCTCATGTCCAGCTTGGCTCTGAAGCAAAGGCAGATCCTAAAAGATGATTAATAAAAATGCTTTTTTAGCCACTGCTGATAAGATTCTGGCTACATAAAAAGAGGCAGGAACCACCTTGATTATACCACACCACAGAGATACTTGTAGCATCAGCACTCAGCCATTTATCCTGACAGTCCTGGCACCAGCTGCTCCAAGAGGGATGTTGATCAACTTCTACATTAAAAGCCTTCTCTTAGCTCTTTAATGCCAAGGAGACACCACAGTACTGCTGTGCCTCTAAACTGTGGGTAAATGTTAGTTTAGCATTTCCTGCAGGCTCCTGCTTTACATTCTTTTACCCCAAAACTATTTATAGCAGAACTTCAGCACACAGTGACTTAGAAAAAAACCTACATTCCTAAGCCCAGCCCAGTGCTCAACAGCACAAAACTTTTAAGACAACACCTAATAATTTGATGGGAACGTCAACTGATACATAGCAGCATCATTAGTGCTCTCTACTGGATAAACACATAATTACTCCAAAACTAACAGCACATCAGGGATCTCAGTAACTGAGTGGAGTAAAACTACTCACATGTAAATGATAATGCTTGGAATATATTTATAAAATCTTATGCCACTCAAAGGAAGTAAAAACTTTACATAAGGATGCAACAAAGGACGTATATAAGTCCTTGAAAACAAAACACAGCTGAAGTTGCAACTCTGAAGTAGGACAATTAAAGAAAAAGATTGTACAATCAGGCAAGACTGTCCAAGAATACTTGAGTCAGGGCAGTTTTAATCAGAAATATTCCTTCCAGTTGTTCACATACTACATGCATATGCACATATTAATTTACAGCTAACAACTGTGAAATTCAATTTCAGAAATTCCTCTGCCGTCAAAAGCAGTTCTGTATTTGGAAGTCACAAAACAATTTGCTTCATCACTGTTCATACCCTGCTAATACACGGCAAGCTTCTACTTGGCAATCAGACTAAGTGGTGCCTCTTAGTTTACTGACTCCCACATGAACAAAACCAACTCAAGGTTTCTGTTATCCCTCACCATCATCACCAGTGTCCGTGGCTCCATCTGAATGAAGACAGCTGTAATTTGCTATTCCGTCCAGCCAACACAGAACCACCAAGCCCCACCATCAGCAGAACGGTTGTGCTGCCCTGGAGTTCAACATTATTCAGAGCCAAACATAAAATGCCTAACTTGGCACTGAATCATTAATGGTTTGAGCACCTGCAACCACAAATCTTTGCGTAAAAATGAGCAGTGATTGGCCTTTGTGAGAACCTCTAAATAATGCACTTTCCTAAAAATACCTGAAGCAAAGCTACCCCTAAACTACCCCCTTCTAACAGTGGCCATAAAGATTTCTTAGCCGGTGTCCTTGCAAGTGCTGAAGACATTTTACAGTAACTGGCACTTGCCTGAATTTTTAAATGCAGAATTCAGCCATTAAAGAATGTCACTTCTTGTTACATAGATGTAATAGTTAACTACTAAGTTTTTTAATTGCAATTTTGTTACCCTATGTTTGATACATTTGGGAATTATGTTTATCAATAGTAGCACTTGGAAACTAACCAAGAAAGAAACAGTGTTACATGCAGCCTGTACTAGCATGAATGCAGTGCACGAAATACATCTGTGTCCTGGAGACTTTAGCATCAGTCAACAAGGGACACGAATGAGGAGGGGGAGAGTGGATGTGAAGAGGAAAAACACCACAACACTGCTGAAATCATAGAAGGAAACATTTTGTAAGTATGATTTCCACCAAATTTGTTTAGGCAAGAGCAAGATAAAAGGAAGTTCCCAGGTGGATGAGGCAAAATGGGTTAAAACCACCATTAAACACAGAGCTGCTGAGAAAACTCACCAAATGACAATTTTCCCTAATTTGTGATACCGCAGTTTCTCTTAGCCAGGCAGACTCCTTGGTTGCATCCCTTCAGTTTTTCATGAGTCACTTAAAATAGGAGGGGAGTGAAGAGAATAGTTTTGCTGGGACCTAGTGATCTGAAGGATAACATGCATCCTAATAAAATGTTTGGGGTTAGGGACAAGGCTATCTACAACCTAAAATAATACATTTATCACATCAAATTAGACTAATTACACACACCCACACCTCTTCATGCAAGAAGTTGTGCATGATCCTTTAAAAAAGTGGGGAGAATACACAAGGCAGAAAATGATTTGGAAAAAAATTAAACAGCTGTTTCCAAAGGAGATTAAGTTCAAAAGACAAACTCCAAAATACTTAGTTTTGTGTAAAAAAAAAAATTGCGTAAATAAGATCCAGAGGGATAGGCTGGGCATATAGTTCAAATAATAAAAACACAAATAGGTCAGAATTACCTTGACCAAGCGACTGCTATATTTTTTCCCATGTTTTTTCTTATAGTATATGTGACATGTGAAGCTGGTATGGTTTTGCTTAAACAAAGCAAACTCTTTTTGGTCCCAAAAAGAGTAGGAAATCCACAGCTTTGCATACCCACACACTCTGAAGTTCTTCCTTACATTTCTTTCCAGCTTCTCCTTCTCCTGTTTAAAAACCCTCTGGTTGTTTTCCTTTCATCAAATCCTCTCCGAAGCTGAGCATTCATGTCTATTTCCCAGAAGATGAGTTGGGGAATGTGAGCTGCTACTCTGTAGTTCATCCTGGTCTTTCCCACTCAGCAAGTCCTTAGCACCAAAGGGGACCAAATAAGCTGAAGATGAGCTGACTTGAGCTCAAAAGCAGTCTTGTAAAATAAGGAGTCAAAACCTTGCTTGCTTGAAGTGCTTCCTGACTTGTGGCTCACCCTGTGCATTCACAACAGGAGAAACATTGACCACAATGCACAAACTCCACAGTGGATTTGCTCCCAAGCAAACGAGAAGTTGCAAGAATATTCTGCTTCTTGATACCCCCAATAAAAGGAAATGGTCATCATCTGTGACTACACTTAAGCCTGTGATGTGCGAACAGAGGGTGCATTTCAGGACTAGTGGATTTTTGTCTTTCCATCCATCGACCGTAACACACCCTATGGGACCAGCACTACTGTTGTAGGCTGCTATGCAACCTCACACTGACACTGCCTTGGATCCCGCTCCAGGAACAGATTCTTCTTCTGCAGAAATGTTTGTAACTGCTTTTAAAAAATGATCATCCTTACACGTCTTCTTCCACATCAAATCCCCAAACGCAAAACAGAGCAGACCGATCCAAATGATGAAATCACCCACCTAGTTCTTTGTTTATACCGCAGCCAATTCTCTTCCCCAAGGAATTGTGCATAGCTGCTGTTTTCATGGTCTCAGCAGTCAGAAACACCTCTTGCAGACCTGGGATGCTTAAAGCACAGCACACAACCAGCAGCTCCTACTGGAGCCAAATCACTTATTTAAAAAAAAAAAAAATTAAGATCTCTATTATGTTAAAGCTTGATCTATCCTTTCCCTTGGCAGTTAGCAGATTCAAGTTACTTAAAGCAAAATCGAAACAGCTCAGGTCAAGAATTCTTCAATTAGCCTGAATAGGAGTTGGATGAAGGGGAGGTTCCCACGATTTTCTCCTCATAGGCAGTACCAGACTTAATCCAGAGACCACATAAAGGCAGCTGTTTCTAATGCCAGAGGGAGCTGTGGGCAGCCAACTCAAGGAGACTCAACTTCAAACTACATATTCTAAGGGCAGCCCAAACCTTTCCCTTCCCTCTCACACAGTACACCACCCAGCAGTAATTCACAGATTATTAACGGGCCTGTTAATTGTTTGAGTTTCCTAGGTATTCATGCAGTCAAGAAAAACAACCAAACCCAAAAGCCTTCTTTCAACTTTTAGTTTGGGGAAACTTGAGGAAAAATACAGAAAAGTTGAAAACAGCTTTTGAGAATCATGTATTTATTTACCAGTGGCCTGAATGTTACTGTGCCGTAACTTCCATGTTCATTGAGAAAGGCTGCATTTTAACCAACTATGACATCCTTTATTATTTCAACAAGTTGAAGTCATTTCATCTTCTTTGAAGATTTAAGTATCACCAATTGAGAAGACAACTCAAATGAAACATCGTCATATCACTGCATTGTAACCACACAGGAAATCCAGCCACTTCATTCTCCAGATACAGCTGGACCATCAAGAATTCTCAAATGACTTATTTTCCATGTTTTTGTCCGAGATCCTTCAAGCTGAGATTTACAGATAAAATATACAATTAAAAAAACCCCCAAACCACCAATGTTGTATTTTACTAGAACATCTATCTTTCCTCTCAAGTCAAACACATGAAAACTTACATACTTTTAGACACCTTTTGCGGCATCTAAAATATATATGTTTTGACTTCTTTATGCAGCCCAACACATGTACAGTTATTTTGCCCCATCAATTTTTAAAAATTGGTATGAAATACTATTAAAAATTTATGCCAGTCTACAAGATTTAAGAACAGGCATACTGCAAAAATGGTTTCAACTGTAGTTCAGTAAAACAAACACCAGGAAAGATACAGCAAGAAAATTAATAACTTTCTTCTAAGAAGCTGAGTGCTAAATATCGCAATTCTTTAGAGAACAGTTCAGAAGGGGTGAGTCAGTTGAAAAATGGTACTAACCTTTAAAGCCAAGTACTAACACATCCCTGTGTTTGGCAAGGGATATGCCCTCCCCTCCAAACTGGAATGGCTTTGCATTTCTGCAAACCACTTAAGGCTGACACCTCTTGTTTTGTCATTTAATGCACACTGTAGGAAAACAAACAGCAAAACAGTTCACAGCCCTTGGACCAAATTTTATAAGAACTCTGAATAAAAAGAGATCCAAAACAGAGTCATGCAGCATAAAGTTAAAGACAACAGTCTATATTCACAGAGTAAAAGAAACTGCAATTATAAACTGGTCAGTTTTGATACCTATTCCCACTAAGTTAAAACTCTTTCCAAGACTATACCCTAGAGAAGTGGTCTCCAAAGTGAGGTGCATGCATGCCAAGACAATCCACTTGGGTGCAAGAAGAAAGTATATTTTGTAGAATTAACAAACAAAATTTTAAATAATTTAAAAATAGTCTTTATTTCACTTCTCTCATACTTTTTCAATTTCTACTCTTGTGTATATACATAATATGTTAGTATAGTAGTACACATATAATTTATAAATTAATAAATACACATATACTGAGTGCACACGTAAGAGCTTTTAGTGATACGGGTGTGCAATCAGAAGAAGTTTGGAGACCACTGGCCTCGAGGATGCTGTATGATACTACAGCTGCTTGCACAATCACATATCCTGTTGTTGAATTCATTTTTTAATATCAACCTGAAATACTCTCCTCAGCAGCATATTTTCAATATGCCTACTGAGGTGTTTTTCCTTCAAAATATAAATGTATATAATGATACAAGAGAAACTTTTGAAAGAATCAGGCTCAGATAACACAAGTCATTGTTGACAAAGTATCCTTTAGTGGAAATACACTAAAGTTACAGCAGTGAAATTAAAACACGTGCAACTTTTAAATCAGATCAGAGCCATCCTGTCCTTTCTGCATTTATCTCATTTCAGCTCCACAGCAGCTCTTCTTCACTATCCCTCCTTCCCACACCAACATTATGAGGAAACACCCCCCCATCCACCGTTGTTTCTTTTGACATGTCTATTAAAGCTCTTTTACACCTGATTCCTAAAAATATTAACTGCACTAGAAATAAAAAAAAGGGAACAAGAAATGTATATCCTGAACCCACATTCCTATCAAGAATCCTGCAGATTTAGAAGAGGACTTTCTGTTTTAAATAAGGAGGGAACACACTGTATTTAAAAACGTTCATCTGTGCTTCACTCTGGGTAGTTTTGGTTGTTGTGCCTTTGATCTGGATACTTTAATTCAAGCAAAAGCAGATTCCCAGTGAATTGGGGGATGTGTGTATGCACTTTAACACAAAAGCTTCTGTGGTAAGGCAGTGCCACACTACACCCCACAGCTGGAACACTGAGCACAGCCAGAGCTCGTGTCGGACATGACCCAGACAGCACCACACAGTTCTGGTTCTCTGTCACATTTGACACCACACCTTTGTGATTTAAGAATGTATTACTCATAGCTCTGAATTCAGATTTAGGTAGACTTATGATCACTGGCTGCAGGGAACATGAAAGCTTTGAAGATTGTCTATTCTGATCTCATTTACATCATAGATTATTTGCTCACCCTTTGAAAACGTCCAGTGATTGCCATTTGATTACAGCCTACTGAAGATACCAAGTGCTACAGCTCTTTACATCTCATTGTAGGATGTAAGGGAAATCAGCCTTGTGTTAGAAACTGAGTACATTTCTTCGGATCACAACTCCTCCTAGCTTCCACTTGCCATAGTTTGGTAATTTTTATGCCTCATTCCCCTAGGGAGACCAACACCACCCAAAACCGAGCAGTTAACCTTTGTTGTTATGTCACAGTTTAGTATTCCCTTTTTTACCCTTGAATGTTTGAGCCTTAAAACCAAAACTGGCTATGTGGCAAGACAGGAAACCCAACAAAAGAGCAAAATCTAGGAAGGGACTAGAAGGGACCTCTGGTATATCAAGTCTAGTTGCCTCCAATTCAGACACCACTTTGCATTTAATTTCTTTCATAGACATACTTGGCTCTTCCTTCAAAGCAAGGCTCTGCCCAGAAGGCTGTTCCAGAATTAGGAACTTTGTTTCTAATCTAAATTTTATTTACAGAAAACTTATACCCACTTTTGTTCCAACACTCTCAGCTCCCAGATCTTCTGCCCTTTGCCTGTCACTTGTACAAAAAAAGTGTTCTGACTCCATGAACAAACTTACTGCTACAGATTTAAAAAAAAAAAAAAAATATAATTAGGCTCACCCATGAAATTAAATTTCCAAGGCATAGAGAAGATAAAATACTTAGCTTTCCAGAGTATGGAACAAAGAAAAAAACTGGAAAAAAAAGCTAGCCAGAGCGTGATTTTTTTTTTAGTTATCCAAAGAAGCCTCTTCTCTCCTTATCCTGGGCTCATAGACATTGTAATCACTTGTTACATGGGAGACGTTCAGAGCAATCCACTGTGATGCTCCACATGAAGAAACTGTACAAAATTAACTGCACAGAAGAAAGTTAGTACAACTCCAGTGACCATTAAAACAAAGACCAAATCACAGTCTGTCTTGGTAGAAGCAAATACTATTTTAAAAGACATACCACCCTTGAGTTTGGTACAACTGTGTCTCTTTCATGAAAACATACAACAAAACCCCCTAAGTTTCAGAAACAGTCTCATGTATTTTGTATCTTTCTATTGATTAAACTTAGAAAATAAATTAAGAATTGAGCCAATAAGGTAAATAAATAAACCATCCAGCATTCATTCACAAGCAACAGAAATCAAAGTACCATATGTACATTTTTCTCTCATGTCCAGAAGATAGAGGCATGCAACACCACTACTCTAAACTATAAAAAAGGTGCACATTTCAGAGCATGAAATAGTTCTCCACTTCCACTAGGTTCACTGAAGCCTTCCAAGTTGGGTATCTATGACTCACCAGCTGAGGACAGCTGTCAAATCAGCAAGCAGACTTGCACAAAGGTATCCTGAATTTTAAAATCTACTTGTAAAACCCCAAGCAACTGCATTGACAGAAGTCAACAAGGTGAAAGAAAGAAGTTATTTTCAGTTTCTGTCATCCATAATTTTGCACCTAAGCAGATTCAACCTGATTGGCATTATTCTCATGTAAATTTTCCATATTTAACATCTAATTTAGAACAGGCAAACAAGGGTGTGGACAGCCTTCTAAGAGCTCATGAAATAAATATAGTACAACAGGTATACAAAAGACATACTGAATGTTATATTTAGGCAGGCTGCATAATTTGTATTTTCACTGTGAGAACATAAAAACAAAACTGACCTTTACCAAATCATGATTTCATTTGGAGTAAGACCACTTGCCCCTGCTTCTACTTGCTAGTAGCTTAAAATGAACAGTAAATTGCTAGAGACACAAAATACTCCCAATGGTAACGCAGAGAGTAGACAACTTTTTAGTGTGTCCTCAATCTGGGAGAGAAAAGCCAAATTAATCTGTCTTATAAAACATTTTCAAACCAGAGCAGACTGGCAGAGAAGCCTAAAAGGAAATAAAAAAACCCTTCTCAGACTGAAAGTTACAGAATTTCAAAGCAAAGTGAGCTTTCTAAAAAAACCCTCATCCAAGTACAATGAAATGAGAACGTTCCTCATGCTGGTCTCAAAACATTCCATGTTTCTGTGGCTGAACCCCTGGTTCACAGACCTACAGCTGAGATAGCAATGAAAAGAGTAGGCCAAAGCCAAGGTATCACAAACTGTCACAAGAAAGCTTGGAAAGTATTAAAAAAACTAAAACCAAAAAAATCCCCAAGAAACAAAGTCATTTGTGATTTTCATTAAAGTGAGCTTCTCTAGCTTTCTTGAGTATAACAATCTGAAACTACAGTAGAGTAAATAGCATAGTTTTAGTGATAATACAAAAATAGCTTGCAAGCTAAGTTACCTTTCAGACTAAACTCCATATATTTAGAATCATATGAACAAGACCTCATTCTCTCAACTTACCTTATGCTTTTTAAAAGCATTTTCTAAGAAATTTTCTTATTTTTATGCTAAAACCTGTCAGGTCCACATGCTTTTTAAGGACACACTTTGTCACCTAATAGAATACAAAAACACAGCAAAAACAGTGCAGAATTTTGTAAAAATACTTTAAATAAACCTACACTTCTCTCTAAGATTACTCAAGAATTAATCACTGGGTTCAACAGTTTAAGTCCTCTACTTCTGTTATCCTCATTGCACATCAAAACCAAAGTTGCTATTTCTGCCAAGACTCAAAGGAGTGGATCCTCAACCTCTGCTGGCCTAATGAGCAAGCAAACACTGCCCCTTTGGAAGAATCATTTTGGGCTTCTGCAGCCAAAAAAAAAAAAAAAATCCTGAACTCACCAGAAAGTTCACACTACCAGTAAAAAACCCGAAGTCAAAACTTCAGAAGATTCTTATAAGCAAAGATCCTCAGCAAAGATCAATACAGGCAGCTTTTCTGTGACTTCACAAATATAGCTCCATTTTTATGACCAATTTTTTTCTCAGCAGTACAGGCCATGAAAGTTATAGATCACTAGGTATGTATATTTTTTAAGCAAAAAATAAAGGGCAACTTACTGAATTTCAAGCTAACAGATTTTTACTTTTGGAAAGCTAAAAGATTTCTATTAATGTCTTGATTTCTAACACTGACAAAAAATAATTTACTACTAAGACATTTTTCTCATTTTCTGCAGCCTCAGAGAGTTTAAGTTACAGTACTGCAAGGCACATACAGAATCTCTTCCTTTCCAATACTCAGCAGACATATTCCCTGAAATAATTTAAAAATCCTCAAAACAATTAGAAATGCTACAAAGTTAACAATTTCTATTTAAAAACATTGCTCCTACACAACATGCACTGTTTTGGATAACAAGTTAGCAAATATCTATAAATTTTTTCATTTCATTTACACTGGAAATAGATGGAATAATTTTTAACCTGGAAAGTACTGTATCATGTCACATTAAGTTATTGCCTTCATTACAAATTGCATCATCTCTGAAAATCCACAAAGCACTGGATTTGAAAATAAGCAGTGGGTGAGAGACTACAGACACAGTTTAACTCATGTGAAAATGGGTTTCCACATAAAGCAATACCACCAGAGTAAAAAATGAACTTTCTTCATTCAGTGGGTGAGGACAAGAGAAACTGATGTAAGTGCAGTTGTTCAGTTTGATGCAATGTCATTAGCATCTACCTTAAAAAAAAATCTTAATTTTCTGTCTTTTGGGCAAGCATATCTTACTATGAAAGCAACTGAACTTTTAAGAGGTAGGTTTTTTCCATTATGCGCTTATTTATTTCAAATAAAACATAATCAAAGAAACACCAATATTTGCTTTTGGACAAGAATCAAGTCTCAAAGCTTGGTACAATATCTGACAGAGTTCAGTATTTTATTTGTCCTCAGCAGTACTGGGCTGCTTTGGAACCAGTGTATTCCAAGTTGTCTTCATAGTCAAAAGACCAATCTACCGACGGTACTGAACCCACCCCCTCCTCCTCCACCTGTGGGCCCACAACTTCCTGGGGGATCGTTGTCATCAAATCCATTGGGTCGGAAAGAGCAAGAGGCTGAGGCAGCTTGAAGTGCTTGTGTTCGAGCACTAAGCTCTTGCTCCTGAAATGAAAGAATAAAGACAATTAACAAAAAAAAAAACCTCCAACACATCGCATGCCCTTGAAACAGCCTTTAAAGCAGCATCACTAATTTCTAGTGAACAGCTTTACTGCGCTTTCAAGTTGAACATCCACACCCAATCTAAGATGTACAATTTCACTGACTGCCAGTAAACAGAAGTGAAACAAAATTAAATCCATCTGAGTTCATACTAAAATTGTGTTTTATAGTAACACAGGATGTCACTAGAACATGAGTCTGCTGATCAGAAGCTAACAAAACAGGTTTTGAAATATGTTTCATATGAATTTTCATCCTGGCAATTTTCAAATGCTCTTGTTCTTGGTCACAAAATCAAAAGGTAAAAAAAAAAAAAAAAAAAATCAATGTTAATTACTTTAAAGACACTTTTTCATTCCACTCAATTGACCGCATAGAGTAACAACATACTCAGATAAAAGGGCAAAAGATGGACAAGCTATCTAGTTTCTATTCACTGCAGCTTTTCAGCTTTCAAGTATTATTACTATGCTAACTGTTATAACATTAATAAGTCTCTGCAACTCTCAAGCACTTCATAAAAATCAGAGTCAACCACTGGAAAATGTACCTGCACAAGTGGCAGGAACATGAAAGCTCTGCCTCCTGCCAGCTGCTTTTTCGGCTGAATACTCCTGAGGCTTCTTAAGACATCTAAGAAGGAGATGAGCACAGCCTTTTCCCTCATTAGACATATCAGGCACTATTTTGTCTCTGGCCAACTACTTCAAGAAACTCTGCAGTAATTTTGTATCTTTAGTGTACCTTTCTCAAACTGGCCAAGAGCTTCAAAAATTGAGGGAGAGAAGGCAGGTGTTGGGCTCTGGAAGACTAACAGGAAAAAGACAGCAGACCTGGCAACAAACCAAGTATTCCAGTGCTAAGGCTCTTACCAACATCCTCCTTCACATGACACTTCATCACTGCACACCTCCCTAAAGGCAGTGGGAGCAAACTTTAGAACAAGGTTTTAGTAACTACAGGCTCACTTTCACATCTTCCTGACTGTATTACACTACCATGAAAGCACTAAACTGAAGTCTTGTCCACACACTTTCACATGTGCTAAAAATAGTCCTTGTGAGTTTAAACTACTTTGCCCTCTTCAAAAACACAGCCTACGTTTGAAACTATTGTCCAATACTATGGACTGAAATGCATACTCATTTTCAAACTTATGTAATATATTTGGAGGACATTGTCTACACAGATGCACTGGCCATATTCCTGAAGACAGTATTATGCTGTCTCCAGAAATACATGGATTCATAGCTGTCTGGCTAACTGTATGACACACGAAAAACTAAGTTTACTAGGAATTACAAGGAAATATTAAAAACTCACTTGTAGTACCAGAAAACAACCACAATTTTTGATTAAAATAGCAGACCTTGCATAAATAGCCTGTTTAGTTGAAAAACTATACTACCAAATTGTTTAGCTTATAGCACTGGCATTTTTACAAGCAATAGCCTTATTTCTAAAAATGTTGAATACTTTTATATTGATTTTATTTATCCCAAGAAATGCTACATCAAGTAAGTAAAACTTGATAGTCCATACAGTTCTCTGGACTGAGAATAATGCAGAGCATGCCCCCTTGCTTTCTCCTTGCTCCCATAAAGGGTTTTAAAATTTGTTTTAAATAGAGTGGCAGCTACCCGTACTGCAGGTTTAGTTATTTAAAGTGAAAACATCTTTGTTTACCATGTGGTAAACTGATATGCAATAGCAAAACAAAAGCAGTAAGATACAGAATTTTTTTGGAACCTATCTTCTAAAAAAAGTAAAGGCTTTCTCAGGACAGAAAAATATATTCCTGCCTTAGGAAGAAAACACTAGTTTAGAACTCTGAACCAACAGTGAAATATGGCATCTTAAAATTAGATTAATCTAATTCCGTGAATCACAGTATTAGCATTTATTTGAGAGAAACAGTAACTGAGCACTTGTAATGAGCCTCAATTAAAATGATAAAAAGGTCAGGAGCTAAGCAACTCTGAGATCAATAAAACACTACAAAGAAAGCCAATACTGAAGAATCCAAAAGTAAAAGGTAGGTAAAGATCTAAGAACAAAAATAAAAAAACCCCCAAACCTAAAAAGCAAACAAAAATGATACACTTGAAAAGTACTTTTCATTTTGAGGAGATTACAATTAAAAAAGGAAAAAAAAAAAACACCAAATAGGACAAGAAGTGATGGTTTTAACTAAAAGAGGGTAGAGTTAGACTAGATATATAGGAATGAATTCTTTATGAGGATGGTGAAGCACTGGAATGCATTGCCCAGAGATGTGGTAAATGCCCCCTGACATTCAATGCCAGGCAGGATGGGACTTTGAAGTTGAAACTGGTCTAGTTAAAGATGTCCTTGCTCATTTCATGGGGTTGGACTAGATAGGCTTTGAAGGCCCCTTCCAATCCAAGCTCTTCTGCGATTCTGTGATCAGAGATCATTGCTACAGAAGCCAAGACAAAGTACAGATGAGATGTGGCACATACACAAAGACAGGACATAAATGCTTTAACCACACAGCTTGAAAATAGCAACTGAGTTGCAATTTAAGCTCTCAGTTCTCCTGTTCATGTTTGTAAAATACCTGCAGCAGATTTTCCACAATGAGATTTAGCTCATTTTTTTTAAGTTAAACTTACCTAGTTCTTCTAATTTGAGTTGGCCTATAACCCTTACAGGAACAGCTTAACCCATCAAAGAGCACACCGTAAAACACACTATTTCTGTTTCCTAGAACATCTAAAAAAAGCAGCAATGCTCAAAGAAAAACATATCAAAGTGTGGAGAACACTGTTTTTTTCTAATAGCAAACAAAAAGGCTGCCACAGCCAGGTGAAGTTCCCAGACCACAGGGAATGTGCTGCTGGCAGTGCTATGATATGATATAGGCAGCAAAGGGAAAATGGAATCTAGTCACCCACATCTTGTCATCATTTCAGTTGTTCTGGCACTTGGGTAAGCACAGTTTTGCAAGTAAAACTTCACTACAAATGAAAATGCACTAGTAAGAACACCACTCAGAAGTATACTTAAGCCACTCTTATAATTTAGTAAAGGCAATGAAAGTTTGAACTGTTTGAAGCCTCTCCCGTCTGGGATTACAAGTGGTTAAACGACCTATACAAGCATCCCTACTCAAATTTTAAACTGAAATGAGTTTATGCCATTTTCCTTCACATTTCCCATCTAACATTGACAATCTTACTATAAAACCTGCCCAGCAACACCAAGATGGAAGCCAGACTAGTGATTTTTAAGATTAACATACCAGAATACTTAAAAGTTACCTTGTTCTTTCCTTTAGACTGCCTCTTCTGAGGCTTAAGGAGACACTCTTTCCACAAAATTTCCATCTTACCTGCAAGTACAGTTTGTTATCTTTTGTAATTGCATCCATGAGGTCTTTTTGTAGAGGAGGGTCTCCATTTACCCAGAGGCCTTTTGCTGGATTGGTGTTGAAGCCACAGGTGCTGTTTTGCTTTTTGTAAAACAGAACATAAGCAGTGTCCTTTGGAAATCTACTGGTGATTTTCTGGACTGACTGAAATGAGGTAAATGTCACTCTGCTGTCATTGAACAGAAACCATTCTCTTGGCATCTCAGTGTCCAGCTCATTTTCTACAACAGTACAAGGACTCTCCTCTGTAAACAACTTATCCTGAGGAGAAACTAAAGAAAGAGCTGTAGACTGGTGGCAGAGCCCTGAAGGCCCTGACCCAGTAACATTTCTAGCATATGAATAATAATGTCCACTTTCAGAGGATACACCAGAATGCACCACCACAGAGCTTAACACATAGGGCACCAATTGTGGGCAGGTCACTTCATCAGCACCTGAGGGCTTCAGTTTTTTAGCAAGGTTTTCTCCAGTATCAGAAATCTCCACACCAACAGACCAGCCTCCTGAAACAACAGCTAAAGGGGATGTTGCTCTTTTCACTGGCAGTTCCAATACAAGTGGTAGAGAAACATTGTCCAAGATTTTGCGTCTTATGTGACACTTCGGATCATACGAAAATCTCAAAAGAGTGAGAATGAGGTATTCAGGTTCCTCAATGATTTGCATAGTTTTTTCAGCATTCTGTAGAGAGGCACACTTTTCACAATAATACTTATTGTCTCCACTAAGGATCTCAGGTGCCAGAAAATAATTGAGTAAGTCTGTAACTGACAGGGTATTTTTACCTACTAGACTCTGAGACATATCCCCATTATTTTGAACTTTGAGTTCAGAAATTGTGGTATTCTCAGAGTTTGGCTCACTAGAAAAATCTTCTATGGTTCCTTCATTCATTATTGTGTCACATCCATGATTTACTTCCAAATTACTGAGAAGTGTTTCTGCAGCAGGACTGGTTGCTAAAGTACTACTTTGCACCATGTCATCTTTCACTTCAGAATGTTCCATACATTTGGAGTCAACATTCTCTAAGGAAGTTGGAGGACAGAAAGCCAAAGAGAGATCTGTGAAAGCTTCTTCCTTCTGAGACATACTTTTGCAGTTCAAACAGCATATGTTAGTCTTCAATTTTCCTCCAAACATCTTCTCTATCAGAGTTCTTTCCTCACTGCCCATACAAGGTGCTTCAGTAAATACTTGTGTTTTATGGACAGCTTCTTGTGCCTGGGACTCTTCATTCATTATACTTTCAGAACTCTTGGCTGAAGACAATGCTTTCAAAGTTCTCTCTTCTTCATGCAACCTGAGAACAAAGAAAAATAAATCCAAGTAACTGTGCTATTTTCCAAATATTGTCACACTATTTCAGATTTTTTTTCCAGCTGAGCTAAAAAATATAGATGGTTAAGTTGCTAGAAGTACCTTACACTAAAAAAATCTGTTAGTTATTTTTTATACGAGCAAGTTGAACCATAGAGTTCTGTGCTATCCAAAACTGAGTATGAGAGGCACAAATACATTTATTGTGGGTCTCATTATATATAACAGAACACAATGGATATAATGAAAGAACTGGCAAATATTAAAAAAACCTAACAATGTTTTTACTATTTACCATTACATTGTCTTAATAAATCAGCTCCTGAGTTGACTGGTCCTGTATGTCAGATTTTGTAAGACAATAAGTAACTATTTACCTACTGCCAGACTATTTCCAAAGAAAATGTCAGAATTCTGCAGCAAGGCAAGTTAAGAAAATACAGCAAGAAAATCTAAACCAAAAAAGAAACCCAAGACAAGGGGAAAAAAATAAGAGAACACTATTTCACTATTGAGATAAACTTCTCCAGAAGTGGAATGTGTCTTAAAGTAATATTGCTTAAGCCCCATCTCAGCAAGCCAAAAATAAAGAGGGTTTTTAACAAATTTAGATATTACTGCCTTATCTCTGCCGCAGTTAATTTGCTTGCTTAATTAACTGGTTATAAAGATATGTACATCTCTTTGTGACTTTTGTGCCCTGTGTGAAATACAGCTGTCTCCACCAACACAAAATTCCAGAAGCACAACCAAACTGCTTTCAGCAACCACATTAATTTAACAACAGGACCATGGCTCAAACATAACACCCATGTTTAGATTTGTAAAAGTGGCACATTGTTACCACCAGAGTCTGTTTTCAATTATGTGGATTCAAGATGGCATCCAGACTTTACCACAGATTAAATCCATGAAGAGAAGTAGTTCATAGACCATACAGAAAACCAGAGAAAGACAGGAATGAGGTTGAGAATTCCTGATCCCCACTCATGCAGTGGCACTGTTACACAACTGCTCCTAAGAGTTCAACATTATGTGGTAAGGCTGTAGATTCCTTCCCATTCATGGCACCATAACCATACCTGTCTAGCAGGAATCTGAGATATTCTGAGCAATCTTGCTGGGATCGAGGGGTGAACCATGGTGGTCTTGAAGCTTCAAAGAAAATTCTAGGAGCATATGCCTCCCTCTGTTCAAGTGAGAGGAGGACAAGCAAGGTTACATAGGAACTACTTAAAAAATGGGTTATATTAACAGCTGAACTTTGGACTACATTATTCCAGAGTAGCTGAATGAAACACATGGTACACAAACATTTAAACAACTTAATCATACAAAAGGAGAGCCATTAATTTTGTAGCAATTGCCTCTAGTACAAAGATAAAAATAGTTTATCCTGATGGCAAATATCAATGTTTATTGAGTGCAAGCCAGATATTATGCATAATAGCAGTTACTGTTCTTGCGGGTGAGTTAAAAAACCTGTTTGCTTTCTTCAGAACACCAGTACTTCATAAGTATCCATTTATTCTGAAGCTGATCTGGCCTCATCCCCTTCACAAGTTTATTGCTATTATTCAAGGAGAACAGAACTATCTTGTGCCTTTCTAGCATTAGCAGAATGTTTTGAACATTCTAATAATGTTCACATTAGAATTTGAATTGCAATAAAATTTCATGTAAAAAAAATCACTGAAGAAGGTCACAATTTACCTTAGAAAGATATATAAAATCAGCTTGTATATCAACTCAGGTCTTATTTAGATTTTCTCATTTTTGCTTCTCAAAGAAAACCTATCACTGACTATTTATAAAAACAACAAAATGCCAACATCTTCTACTTAGAAAAATGTGTATTTACCAAGTCCATCCACACCATCTGAGCATCTGAAGGCAGACTTATACAAAACTATAATATTTATACTTGATACACTCAAGAGGACTCCCCATGGCATCATATTTGTTTCTCAATTTTGGTCTGTTGATCTAGGTTTAAAGAACAGCAGATAGAAAACTGACATACCTGGGTATGGGCCAAAAATGCAAAAAGATGCTGTAATTTTCTCATTAGGGAATTACAGCCATTTAGATTAAGAGATAAAACATGTCTTCTGAAACTGAAATGAAAGAGAGAGACATCAGTTTCCTCACTAGACTTCTAACACTGCAGTTACCATTCCAGCTCAGATAATTACTTCAAACTGAAAGAAAGCAAAACATGAAACACTTCCTTTTAATCCTGAGACTCTGCACTGGTGCAGATATAAAATTATTGTACAGTAAGAACTAACACTGCAAAATACCTATGTCTTTAGACATTAAAATGTGTAGGCATGGGCTGCAGAGACTTTTTTTTAATACCTTCCCAATTATAACAAAACATCACCAGAAACTTTTACAATACTGCAGTGAGCAAGGACAGTGAGGAAAAAACGACTTGTTTTTTGACACTGGGCAGAAGGATCAGGATTTTTAGTGGCTAAAACTGCAGTTTCCAGAGCTGGACTTGAACAAAGCAATCAGTAACTGAGTGCAAAAAACTCCACTCAGATCCAGCAAGCTGAGAGACGCCAGGACATGCTACTATTCTGTGAAAATAAAGAACACAGTAACTTTAGGAATTATTTGCAACAAAAAGAGCTGTTAAGAAGCACTTACTCTGTAGCCATAAAAAGTGCCTGAATAACACTGTTCATGTAGCAAGTATTTCCTAGATTTATTAGGCCTGTCTTCCCAGTTTCAGATTTTCCAGAAAGTCTAGATAAACAAGACGGCAAAGAACTGGATTGAGAAGTCCAGGCACTCTGACTGAGAATCAACTTAATCTTCTCTTCAGTGGGTTTGGGCATATCCTACAAGAGAAACATTTAACACACTTAATAGGTTGTTGTATTTGTTTCTATAATAGGTCCTGCCATTCTGCAGTATTGTATCTCCCCCTGCTTCCCAAGTCTCCTTCAAGGTCTTATTGCTGTGCCTGATAGCCTAGGAAATACAACAGCCCCTGCTGCCCTTGTTCCCTTCCCTCCCCCCAACCTTCTTCTTCAAAGCTTTATATTTATTCTGTATTTTAAACAGAGGATTGACATGAGACTGTATGGTTATCTCTTTATGTGGAAGCTCTAAAAATTTAGATCTGTGGAACTACAGGTTCACATCTGGGAAAACAAAAAAACGTTCCACCCTCTTAACATTCCTAATGTACCTTAATAGCTTCCAGAATGGGTTCATAGAGCTCTGGAAACCCTGAATAATGATACATCATACAGTGTATCAGCTCAGACAACTGCATCAAAAAGGCTGTACTGGAAGGCAAGCCATCTCTTTTGAAGGAGTGAACCAAACTGACCACGTGTGGGACAATCTGAATGGGAAAACAAAGAAACAAACAAAAAGGTGTTAACTGCATTTTCTCATTGTTTTTTTCTTCTACAAAATACTTCATTGAACTCCATTGGTTTATGCATGCCAAATGACAGCGGATCTTTTGTTATTACTTAAGAAACAGTTGAAAAACAATGACTTGAAAAACACACATTCTTTACACATGACAATTTTCAAGCAGCATAATTAATTATTCAGTGCTATCTTTAGCTCACATAGCAAGTTTTGGAACTTTATGAACTTAGAAGGTGCATGCTAAGATTTTAAATAGTCAAGTGTCCAAAAGTACTCATCAAGGATATTGACTGCAAACATTTTGCTTTTGTGCCACCACTAACAGTTTAGTATCCTATTCTAATTTCACAGATACAGTTTTTAAAACAAACCTCTCAATTTTCGTTTAATAAGAATCTAATGCTTGGAATCCCAAGCCAATGAATACACTCCTGCTATTGCTACAAGCAGGAAACTGGCCCATAGCTCCACCTAGTGAGGGACCTCAGCTCCATAAACCACAACTGTGGCATGTACTATGAGCTGGAGGTTCACTAAAGCTATGGTAATCTATTTTGATGTTTAGCTTAGATTCAGGACTAATTTAAATTGGGTCAGATTAGACTCAAATGTTTACTTCATCTCCTTCCTCTTCTTCAGTACAGCTCTCTCTTTTCAAATGCGTGAGATGTAAGTCTTAAGACATCAAGTAGAAATTTACTTCAAAGCAATTCACAAAAAGTAGGGACTTCTCAGTGTGAAGCAAAGTATTTCAGACACCTTTGCCAGTTTCCAAGTGACCAAAAAGGATTAACTGTGAAAGGTGAGAGAATAATTTCTCATCATTAATTACTACCAATCTGTAAGCTAAAGACACGAAATACAGACAAGGAATTATAAGAATACAGGAATTTGAGGTAAGTATACCAATTACAAGAACTGATATAGTTCAAAACACCAGAATAAAAGGGACAAGATGCAAAATACCAATTTGCCACTTTTTCAAATATTGGTTATTCTCTGAGTATAAAAAATATTTTTACATCTCTGATAAATAAACTCAGCTCTTTAGGTAAGCAAGATATCCACTGTTTAAAAAGAAAAACACAAAGATGAAGTGTTCACTGTACCACAAGTCAATAGTGAAAACTATTACAATGAAAAAATTCCATCTTCCACTTTTTAAGTGTGGGTATACAGCAATGAGAAAGCGACTATGGGGCTCCAAGAAGATTTGTGTCAAGTAGACCCGAGATGGTAACTCTGCACAGACAAAGCAGATGGGAAGAACAGAAAAAGTATAGGTTCTCAGTTTTGTCAAAGAGAGTCAGATTGTGCAGGCTGGATAATACTGAAAGTTCCACTTTGAATAAACACAGAATTACCACTACTTGCCTGAGGTAGCAATAAACTTTTGTACATCAGTAGATTGTTAATCATCATAAGTTCTAAATCCTGAGTGAAAGACTGCTTCTGCTATAAAAATATCAAACTATTTTGTGCTAATGATGCTCAAGTGTAAGGAGGGGGAATGTAATCTCAGATGCATTACCAAGTAAATTCATTTCTATTTATCAAATATGCATTTGACCCTTTCACAACCAGACCATTTGTTATAAAGAAGTAAACAAGCACTTTAAGTGAAGGAGAATATTACAGAACATTAAATGATAGTAGTAGCACAAAAAATGATAGTGAAGAAAATTGTTTAAAATGGAGCAAAAATGGTCATGAAATCTTGAAGGGAGGTATTTATGCTGTACAGCATGCAGCATCCAATAGAAATCCTTTGTTAAATCAAATTCCTCTTCCTAGAATAAGCTATCTCACATTTGACATTTTTTCTAATGTTTTGTCTCTCCCAAGAAAAATGAAAAGCAAGACAGTAAATATATGAAATATTTATGTTTTGAGCATATTCAAGGCTATTTGGCTCTTTCAATTGTGACTCAAATTTCTATCCTAAACAAAGATTAGGGCAGTGAAGAAACTTCAGACATCTCTCACTAAAAAGCAATGTAACCGGCATAAGGCAATTACTCTGACAAAGGGTTTGATATCCCTTCAGAGCCTTGGGGATGGCTTAGAAACAATGTGCCAGGTTGTTACTATTAAATCTCCAACATATTTCTCCTAAACTTTAAGTTGAACACCTTTCTGTACTAATACAAACAGCCACTGTCATGCCTTCCTATCTGTAGCCTTAACTAATGAAATGCATTTTGGAGAGGGGCCATTAAAAATGGTGTCCTTCAATTTGTCCATGAACACTGACACAGACAGCACAGCTCTCTGGAAGGGAAGTATTTCTTGGTCTCACAAGCCTGTTCAGGGTGACTAGGGTACATAGGGCAGATAAGTGGTTATCTGTTTTCCCCGAACAGCTGTCCTCAAAAACTACTTGCAGCCCAACTTTATCAGCCAGTTACACACGCATAAAATGGATTTCCAGAAGCATGCAGTCAAAACGTGGTGCCCAGACACTACTGCCTGAAATAGGTACATATGAGGAAAAGACAATGCTTGCTTCCAGTTATACATGAAGTGGCTGAATCTGGAAGCTAAAAAGCCTTCCTGTGACCGCGGGAATCTGGTTCTAGGACCTTCCAACACACAAAATCCAACAGAATCAATTCTGTTGCTCTTTACACCCATTTCAGAAATCACAGAGTGAGTGACATTTCAAAGCACTGAAAAACAGTTATTTAGTAACTCACCAAATGAAAAGCTTCTGGAGAATGCTGGAAGCTAAGTAACATGTGGGAAAGGACAGCAAGGGCACCAGGCCTCACTAGAGGAAACCAAAGTCGATTAAAGACCTAAAAAAACCCACATTTATTTCAGTAAATCTGCCAAGTAAAATTTCAGTAAACACAGAAACAAATCTTCAAACGCACAACCAATTTGAAACAGACAAAATCATTACATGCAAGTGACAGCTACAGATGCATTTACATCATATTTGCAGAATAAGAAGATACTATATGTTGCAATAAAAAAGCTGTTACACAATTGCATGCATAGTTGTTAGCAATTCCTTTCCCTCTCCTTCAGTTTTGAATGCTCTTTTCCAACATACCAGTTCAATCTTAAGCAGAGTGACATCAATGAGGATGGTAAATTTCTGGACTGCAGCCAATCCCTTCAGCAGTGCAATCACCCATGTTTCCACATGCTGAGCCAGAGGCCAGGATAGCCAGTCAATCATTCTGCAAGGCAGTTGGAGAACAAAAAAATTAAAAAAAAAACAATACACCACTAACTTTAATCTCAACAAAAAAGATACTCTATATTACCTTGTTACAGGCCTATACAATAAGACTCACAGTAAGTAATGCAGAAATGTTATGCAAGTAGTAAATTAATTTTGATTACATCTCAAGTCATTTAAGTCTGAAATTAATAATGATTTAATACATTTGAAGCAAATATGCATCTCCAAAAATACATAACCATATAAAAGTCAATCTTTTGTATTGTTTCCTGTTAGTCTAGAAAATGCACCCTTATTTTATAGACATTAAGATAACATCTGACAAAAACTTACTACTGAAAAAGTGCCCATGCCTGCTAACATCCCCTCTTACACTTTTTACCTCAAAGCAGACCAAAAGTGACTATTAAGGAAGCCTCTTCAACCCCTGGAAGCCAACCCAAATACTCTTAATGGTAAAATCTAGTAATTTTAAATACACTGAGCAGTCTGGGGTCTACATGCATCTCAAAAGGAAGAATTTTGCTTGAGCTAAAAAAAAGCCAAGGAACTGCCTGTGCCTAGAAAATATAGTGAAATATCAGGAACAGAAACCAGAGGTGTTCTAGCCTTCTAAATTAATAGTCGATTTATACTGATCTTTAAGGCAGACAAGCAGATTAGCTGAAGTAATTCTAAGGCACAGACAATATTGTAAGGGAGTGCCAGCTAAAACATGAAGTTTAGGCTTTGTTCTTCTGAGATTTTACTTGGCAATATTTTGAATTTTCTTCAACTGACAACAAGACTTCCTTCATCAAACAAGATGAGGCAGCACTAATTAAGTTGAAGGAAAAACTTTCCACTACAAAAGTGGACAGATATTGAGACAAGTTATAATATTCATATATCTTAGAATTATGTACTATCTGCACATACGAAATTCAACAGTTTCTTTAAAAGAAGGGATCTTTAGAGCTAACTTTCTAACAAATAAGCATGAATCTTACCAAGTTTCTTCCATGTTACTAAAAAAAATATCTGGGAAAAAACATAGCAACATCATAATAATTGTTCTGAATTTACACAAAGTTCTCATTTCCTCAAGGTGTTAAATGCAAACATGTTTATCCTGAGCAACTTTTCCATAAACCTTCTGAAACAGAGAATCAAAAACACAGGCCCAACTGTTTTTGTTTGCAATAACCACAACCTAAAAAAAGACTCCACAGCTCTTAGTCCAATCACCTTCAAATCTTCCCCTCCCTGATTTGTAGGGTTGATATTTTTCAGCAGGGGCAGAAACACATGCACGGCTAATTTAAGCCTAACGAAAATATATTTAATTTTCTTAACTGTTGAGACAAGTATTCTGTAGAGTCCTACATCAGAACCACTGCTCTAAAACATCTGACTGTTAATCTTGAGAGTTAATGCCTTTGAGAGCACAAACAAAAGCCAGAAGAGACAGAAGTAAACTCACAGACCTGCTTGAGACTGTCCCAAAAGGGATCAAATCTTAGATCTGGTAGGTGAAGATTAGGTATTTTGGCAGCATTTACTTGGCTTCTGCTCTGTTGCAATCAATGATACAAAGGTAGATACTAGTATGGGCCATAATGATCATGAATATAAACAGAGGATGCTTTTTTGGGTTTGACTGGATTAAGAAAACTATAAAAGACTCAAGAGGATCTTCTGCCTCATACCACCCTAAAATGAGCAGGTCTTTTACCCATATATGTGCCTAGTAAGGACAGTATTTTTGCTATCTTTGAATAGAAAAATAAGTTATTTGTGCCATCTCAGACAGTAACTTTTTTCACAAAGTATCTTCTTCACCATATCAAAGAATCTGGAAACTCAGGTTTGAATCCCTGAGATTAGAAAAAAACCCCAAAACAGCAATAGAAGATCCTCAGACCACCTGGCACCCCCAATAAATTACAAGTATTTCACAGTATTTTACATTTTTTCAACTAGGACAGAGCACCTGGTTATACCTGGAGTTTTCCTTAGCAAAAATTTCAGTTTCTCTTAACAAAGATACTTGGGTTGCTGTGCAAACGGCATTTGAGTACATCCAGTCCATTTCCCCCCAGAGTTCTGAAGCAGACCCTTGAAGTAGCCACATATCCTCAAAGAGATTCAACAATTTTCTGCTTTTCCTGACTGATGATTCAGGTAAGGTTTCATGAGACAGCAGAGTCAATCAAAACAAGCTCATGCCAAAAGTCAAGTACCCTTTTTAACATAGTCTTGTGTCTAACATACCACCCTCTCCGAACAAACTCAATTTATGAGTCTGTTAAATATAAATTATTTACTACTCTGTATTCAACTTTAGACAGACTCTGTAGTGCCATCAAAGTTATACTTAGGAAGTCAGCAACAAGGTCTCTAATTTACAATGACCAAAGCTCTGCTGAGTCTCATGAGACCTTGTTGTGCTTGGAGTTCTGCATCTCCTAGGAATGCTGCAAGCCTGATGACTGCATTGTCATTTGGTGCTCCAGACATTCCAGCTGCATTAACCTCTTTACAATTGCTCCACTAAGCCAGAAGAGAGTAATGACTGCAAAGGGCTGCCAGAGGTAGAGAAAGAAGCTCGATGCAGCGTCAACATGAGAGTTTCCAGAAACAAAACCAACAAGGTTCCATGGAACAAAACTAGAAGCTCTTGAGTTATTACCTCAAAAAATGAACAAAGCAAGTAAGATGGCCCTTCCCTTTCCAAAACAAGAGAAAAACTCACCCACTACATGGCTGGTACTAAAAAAAAGAGCACTTACTTGATAATAACAGCTTCTACTGTAACCAAAGCTCAGCACGGCGTTAATTCCCTAAGCAGAGGCACGCAGCAAAGCCATTCTCAAGTACAGTTATATGATCACATTGTGTTGATGCAGCAGTGCAACATAAGCATGAAAATTACATTAACTTGAAAATTAATCACCAGCACATTACTAGCAAATTATCAGCATGCCCAAATCCTTAATCTCTCAGCTCTGACTTTTAGACTGGGCACACAGCTTTCCTGAAATCTGTTCAGTGAAGGAGATTCTTTTAAAATCCCTAAACAATATGTCTTACTCCAAACTGTATCACTGTCTACAATTACTACTACTACTGCTACAATTACTAACGCTGCTTCTTTTTGTTACGTTTTTGACTGAAATCCAGCTTCTCAACTTACTGTATGCACAAGAAATGTTTTCAGCGTGAGAAAGCCCTCAGTATTTCACCAAGATATTCAAGTGCTACACTACATGAATGCCCAAGTATTACACTACCCTCAAATGGATGTACTTAAAAGTAGTAATATTGCAGACGTTAAACTCTTAGTTTAAGCCCTCTTAAAAGTTATTGTTTAAACAATACAAAATTCTAAGAGTCCCCTGTTTAACTGCATTACCCATTTTTCTGCCCTTCAGTGCTCAATAACAGCTTCTTCAATGGTCTTCATCCTTCTATCACTGTCATCTTTTTACATCACTATTATTCACATATCTGAAGATACTAACCAAGATTGCAATCTGAATCCCAGTCTGTTAATACTGCTACTCATCTCCACCATGTTTACTCGAGGTTAGATAATATGCAATTGCTTTGACAACATTCCTACTCCTCTATCATTCAAAGAACATCCAGAAAACCTAAGAGGGTTTAAGTGAAAAGGGTAATAGAGGCTGTTCTCTGTGAATCCTACTAAAAAATCATGAAGATATCTAAGCAGAAAAAACCCTCAAAACTAACCCTCAAAACTCATTTTGAACCGCCTCCTCTCTTCAGAGCAGGAGATGATGGTTAAAACAATCATGTGAGAATTCTACCCTGCTTCTTGGAAAAGCAGATGGGTTCATCTCCTGAAAACAAGGCCTTGTTTCTCAGTTTGACTGTAAACCCCGTGAAGTTTCCTACTTAATGCAATCTTCCAGAAGGCAGGAAACCTCACTCAAGAGGCCATCAATGAAGAACACAGGTGTTTCCTCTTAGTTTCTATTTAACCCTCTTCATCCACCCCAGCAGGGTTGGAGAATGAAGCCACAATAGCAATGAAGGCAGCAACCGTAAACTGAAACCATGCCAGTAACATCCACAGCATAATCAATCAATCAATCTCTAGATCTCCTTATAACCTTAACATGCCAAAAAGCACATCTTGGAATACCATCTTAAAAGTTCCTCTTGCCCATGGTTTTGGTTTTTTTTTTTTTTTTTTAATAGAACCTAAGTAACAAATAACCCCCCCAAAAAGGCAAGATTAAGAGACTTCTCTTCCTTCACAATACCTGCACAGAGCTTGGGTCATACTTGCATCTTTCACATTAGGATCTGTAGTAAGGCTCCTGATGAGTACTGTAATCATCTGCAATGGTATGTGCTGCACAAGACTTGCCAGTGCAACAGAAGGTTCAAATGAAGTATCTGTAATAGTTGAACATGACATAATGTAAGGAACTAAAAAGAAAACCTCACAGAAAAAAATAAGCTTTATGCTCTATCCTACAACTTCACCATAGTTTAAAAGCGAAAATAAATCTATCCTACATCTTGCATTCTATTATCACAAACCAAACCAAAATGAAAATATTTCAATGAATTAGGGACAATGAACAGCACTGAATTACGAACTCCTTAAGTTCATTTCATATCCATGCAAGAAAGTGACAATCTGCCAACTTCCTCCTCCTCTATCCTAAGAGGAATTGAGAAGTAGGTTTTGTATTTATCTAAAAAGAAGTACCGTATGTTGTTTATTATACTTAATGTTAAGCCTAGGGACTTAGTGCAGATGGTATTCCCCATGTCCTATCTCAACAACTCTCTGCTAACCATACCACTTATGCAAAATGCAATGTTAGGTTTCCCAGTGAAGGCACTTTCCAATTGAAACTAATATAGTACTTCAGAGATTTCAGAAGTCAGAAAGGACCTATTTACAATCACATTTCCATTACTCAGGCACTAGATTCTTCCTAAAAGAGCGAAGTTTTATGTATTGCTTTTATATATATTACTTATATGTATTTACAAATCATAATCTGGTAAACAGTTTCAAGGAGCAAGGACGAATAGTAGCTTTTCACTAAGCACAGAATTGTGTTGGAAGGGACCTCTGGAGATCATGTAGTCCGACCTCCCTGCCAAGGCAGGGTCACCTGGAGCAGGTAACACAGGAACACACCCAGGCAGAGTTGCAGTGTCTCCAGAGAGGGAGAGCCCATGACCTCCCCGGGCAGCCTGTTCCAGGGTTCTGCCACCCTCAGTCTAAAGTTCTTCCTCATGTTAAGGCAAAACTTGTGTTTTAGTTTATGGCCTTTGCTCCTTGTCGTGTTGCTGGGCACCACCAGTCTGACACAAACCTTTTGGCAACAGCCTTTGAGATATTTATATGCATTTAACTACTGACAGTTTTAAATCTAACACAGCACCCAAAACTTCATTTCTGTATATCATTTAAAGCATTGTGCCAGGAGCTTTTCCAAACACCATCCTGCTCTGCAGCAAAATAAATCACTATTTCCACTCTAGCTTTTGGGGGTGGGCAAGAAATGAAAAAGGCTTTGTTTTCTCTACAGTCAAAAAGTTGAATTTTAGTATCTAGGTGAGAAAGCAGTGGTTCCCAGGTGATGCCCATCACTTGTGCTAAGGCTTTTGCTTTTCTCTGGATAACCTATGCCCCCATTACTCCGCGCCACTCCCGCTCACCCGCGGCGGAGATGACAGCGAAGAGCTCCTGCAAGGAGGGCAGCAGCGTGTCCGGCTCGGCCTTCCAGACGCTCCTCAATAGCGCGCTGACCTGGGTCACCTGCGAGACGTAAAGGCGCAACTCGGCCTCCCGGGTGCCCTGGCTCTGGAAGTGGGCGATGCTGCGCACCAGCTGCTGGCAGAAGGCGAGCGACAGCTTCCTGCCGCGGGGCA
>JACBWW010000038.1:5783071-5828959 GCA_020086605.1 Lanius collurio
ACTGTAGTCCTAGTGATGTGACTGACTAGGCGTACACGGCGCCGTCCCTCTCTAGTGCAGCATCCAATGGCGAACGGGGGCGGGCTCGGGGGCGGGGCCGGCCGTGATGGGGCGGAGGGAGCGGGCGGGTGGGAAAGGCCGTGAGGGGCCGCGTGGGAGCGGCTGGGGCGGTGGGGAGGGCCCCGGGGTGGTGCCCAGCTCAGAGCCGGAGCGGGCTGTTCCTCTATCGCCCGCTCCCCTGCGCACGCCAGGGCCCACCGGCCTTCGGCCTGTGTGCACGGCCCGTCAGCTCTTCCTGGGATGTGTATTTATTGCTTCGGTTACCGCTCATCCTTGCTTTAGTTATTGCTCGTTTTTGGATGCTGGTTACATGTGTGCTTGTGACCAGCAGCATTTCCTCAGAGAAGCCTTTGCTGTTCAGCAGCGCTCTAACAGAGCAGCAGTTAATGCCAACACACACGTGCTTGTTGTGAGGGTGTTCCCATCCTTATTTAAGCCTGATAATCCTTCACTTCTGACCCAATTCAGCTCCAGTTTCCAACAATCATATGTTGTTAATGTATCTTGCCTTTTCATACCACAATAAATTTTTAGTATAAGTGAAAAAAAAAAAGAGTTCTGCAAATTATGAGGATAATATTATCATACACTCCTGGAACCAGGGAATGGTTTGGCTTGGAAGGGGTCTTAAAGGTCATTTCAGTTCCAGTCCCTCCCCCTACCACGGGCAGGGATGCCACTCACTATGTCATTTTTCTCAGGGCTCCATCCACCTTGTCCATATTATCTCTTTGAGAACTAGGTAACAGGAAAGGTTACAAACTGAATTAAAACCATCATTGTTGGTAAACTGGAGACCAAACTCCACTCACTCAAATAAAATACTTTAGGCCAGCTCGTTGGTGACATTAAGCTGGGTGTGCTGGCAAAGCTGTCTTGGTGTGCTGTTTCTCAAAACAAACATCTTCATGCTATGTGATTGAGCAATACCTGTAATTCAGCATCAAGAGAATATGGAAAATGAGACTCAATTAATCTCTGGTAGTATTTGAAGTGGAACAGGTGCAGAATCTGAGCTGGAGCTTAGCCTGACGAAATACTGTTGATTTAAGAATAAGAAAAAAGACCCACAAACCCTACAGGGACAGCTGTAAGATGCTACACCTGTCAAAAAAACAAAACAGGAAACCAAGAATTTCAGAGTTGGCTTGAAAATTGAGCCCCCCTGTTTATAAAATATTTCAATTGCTCAGTTAAATGGCTTAGAAGACTTGAACTTGGCTCCTGTCCTTCAGTTTTCTGTTTGCTCCTCACAGATGTAAAATCTGGTTCTAGAAACTACTGTGCAATTACTGAGTCATTACAGTCCATTATAAAGTGTGTTGATCAAGGGCTTTTTTACAAGAACTTTACAAAGGTCAGAGGCTGTTACCACCAACATCTTAACTATCAAGACTGTGTTTGTACGGTGTACTGTATTGGAATCATATCTAAATTAACTAATTTTTTTCAGAAGGGCTTTTTCATAAACATACATAAAAAATTAACCTTGAAGGAGGTGCTAGGTTGTGTGGCTTGCATACCTGTGGAACTTAATTCTTTGCCTTCTGTAATCTGGACTGGGAAAGTTTTAATTTTCTTATGTTTACTAGTATGAACTTTCTTTTCTTAATTTATTTTTTCTAGCACTGGTTCATGGTGACTTCTGAAGCCAGAAGAGGAGAGGAGGAGTCCACTCAGGATCCCAAACAGAACTCTGTAAGAAAGAAGCACTGAAATCAAGTTGCCAGTGACACATGCATGGAAAGGGATAAAGTGAGACCTTATCTGGGCAGAGAATCATGGAGAATGGAAGGAGAAAGGAAATTTGAAGGTATGAGAAGCTGCAAAAGTGCTCAGATATATTGATGTTTATGTGAAAGAGAATAAAGGAGGAGAAAGGCAGGTGGTATGGCAAGCTTGTGGGGCATGTGATGGAGTAGGAAAAGCAGAGGGATGATGAGAGGAGTTGCCACAAATAGGGAAGGAAATAGGGAAGAGCTGGAACAGTCATTTGAAAAGCTGGAGACATATGGATGATTTGCAGGAGCATGGAGATATGGGGAATGCTGAAAGCACGAGCAGCTGCAGATTAGCAGGATCAGGGGCTCCTGTGAGCCAGGAGATCAGAGATCTCGGCAGGTTTTCAGTGCTTTGCCCTTTTCTTATGAAGCATTGTGGATGGGAGGGGAGGCAGTGCCCACTGCTTGGGATAGGGGAACAGTCGTCCTAAGAGGCTGGGACCATTCTGTCCTGCAGCCCAGTCACACCAGTCACTTCATTGATAAAGCAAATTCTTCCCAAAAGCCACAAGAAGGTCTGAAAATCTATAGCCCCCATAAAAATTAAAATAGCTAGCTGGAGATGTATAGTTGGAAGGAGGGTAAGGTAATTCTAGCAGAGAAGCTTGGAAGTAGTGATGTTATTTGCAAGTAGAGGACCAAGCATGCATAGTCCTTATTTAATGACTGCATTTCAAGTAATAGAGCCAGCAATGAAAACCCAATGGTTAAGTGTTATGATGTTTGGTTGAGTCAGCTAGCAATGAAAAACCAATGGTTAAGTATTATGATGTTTGGTTGAGTCACTGAATCTCTGTGACCTCAGAGCTAACACTAAGCTGAACTGTGAGAGTGATCCTAATTACAACCTTAATATTAAATATGCAATTACCAATCTATAATTACGAGCTGAAATTTAGAACACTGACTGTTCCTCTGTTTACCGGGAAATCTAACTCCTATATATAAGTATATTACTAAATGTGACAAAATTAAAAATAAATTCATTCTTCAGTGAATAAAATGTATCTTCAAATACTTTCTCTGAAAAAGTAACTAAAAAAACCCAGTCATGTTTCATGAATAGTAATTATTATTGTTAAATATTAATTACTCTTACAATGAAAAAGCACAAATAGCAGCAGAAGGTTAACCATGCTGGCATCTCTGTGATAATTCAAAAATCTTAACCACAGGAAGGCAAAAAGGAAACTTTTTACTAAGGATATCCTGTCAGCCTTATGCACAAGATGAATTCTTTCTAGCAGAACATTTCATAGATAAGGGGGCCATGTTAAAGGCTCGCGAGGCTCTGGATGCAACATCTTCCCATTACTTTTGCCACCCATGTGAACCAGTCTAACACGCTGGACTTCCTGCTGCTCTACAAAGGTATCCACATATCATGTCCAGCGAGCTCAGACTCCCTGAGAGGCAGGATCTTCTATGTCTGCAGTAGGTTCAGGCCCTCTGATAGCGAGCATCACGTGGCTTGGCTGTGTGCTTGCATGACTGCTAAACGTAGTGCAAGACAGGCAACAGGACACCAGGGAAGATGAGGAGCAGGCTTCTCTTTTCCTTCACAGCTTGCTCTCAGAACTGTCACTGTGACATGAAACTGCACGATGAATCAGGCGCTTCTGAGCACTGCTCGTGGCCTCCATATCAGCTCCAGTTCTGGCTGCAAGCAGCTGAATTAACTGCAGGGTTGGTATCTGTCAGGTGCAAAGAATGGTAGCTAGGTGCTTGAGAGCACTGTAAGGTTCAATTAGATAATGTTTGCTAACTATTAATTAAGTGTTTTAAGTTTCAAAATGTTGATTAGAAATGCCTGAATGTTGAATCATCATGTTCTAGTTGCACACTGTCACATGTCCCAAAGGTTCATTCAACTGATAAACAACAGGGTACAGGTTTATTTATCAAAAAATCAAGACAGCACCACACACTGCCCAGTGTCTTACTGAAATCTGTTATCATGATGCAATTATTTATTTTATTTGATTTGACAGAGCTGTTTTGCCTCCTGCAGATACAATCTGTCATGATTCAGTTTTGCATATATAATATAAATATATTTGCCATGTCAAGGAGTAACATCTGACTGAAGGTGGCTTTCTTTCTAATTCTGTATTAGTTTTCCTCAGTTGTAAAAGGGAGATGTTGCAGGGATTGCATTTGGTATTCAAGACCTGTGCAGTAATTGCCTTGGAAGTGAGGAGCATCCATATCTTTAGACAAGGAACTGACTATTAACAGATGTGATTAAAGGCTGCAGTCCAGCTATGGTGAGAGATCTAGGTAGCTCCTTAACATTTATGTGGCAATAATCTGCCACAGTATCAGTGAGGCACAAAGAAAGTTTAAGGAGACTCAGGTCTTAAACATATACAGCATGGATTATGAGGCCAGAAAGGTGATGTTTTAAAAGGCAGGTATATCCACATGAGATAAACTAGTAGACAGTATCTGCCACTGCAGATTTCCAGGAATAAGAATCATCCCTGTGATTCAGCATGGCTCAGATATATTTTGGCTGAAAAACTGTGTCTAGACTCAGGCTTCTTCGCCAGATACATTTGCCTTCTTCACTAAGTACCTCAGTAAGGGATTCAACTGGTCCCCTGTGATAAGTGTATTTTGTATTTCTTCCTTTTACTTAAAAGGATAACTGGCAAATCTTTACACAGCCTCTTTCTCTCTAATCTCCCTTACATGAATAAACAATACTGCTTGTTACCAAATATGCTTTTCTCAGTGATTTCTACCTCAATGCGTACCCTAAAGAAAGTGAATGTACTAACCAAAGTGAAACAATGGTGGTTAGATTGATATTTGGACAGTCGGAAACTCGGCTGTGCATTAGACTCTCCTTGTTGTTCTTCACTTTGTGAGATTTAGAATTACATCAGTGAAGTCCCACAGTGGTCAGAAAAGTTTAAGGTTCCTAGACATTCACAGCTATAACTCAGAGGCCATGTATATGCCAGCTTTGTATCTCACCAGTAAGAAGTGCATAACTTTTCCAAGCCCTGTCAATGTAAAAAGTGAACTTTTGGTGGCTCCTTATCTCCTTTCTCTTGCATTGCACAAAATGTTCACAGTAAATGTCCCAGATTTTAAAGCTGACATAAACTCCTTTATGTTTAGGATGTGTGAGGCTAGATGTTTAAATATAGAGAATCAGACTAACTTGTGCTAAACCCCCTCGAATTTGTGCAATCCTTTGTTTATTTTACTTGTGCAAATGCTTACTTTGCATGCATAAATTTGCAATACAAATGCAACGTGAGTGTGTTCATATGAAAATGTGGCATTATGTAGGAATCTATGTGCAATAATGCATATTTTCAGGGAAAAATTTGTAATGGTGATCATCTCTTTCAAGTACAAACTGCTCTTAAACCCAGAGAAGTGAGCCTCTATGAAGTGCTTCATTTGATAAATGATACATTTGATAAAATTCAGATACCTGCTGAGGAAATAGCCTGTTTATAGAAATAGAGTTATACATCAATCCAGCTATCTGACAGAAAGTAATAAAAGTTGATTGCCTGCAAGGTCATCTGTGACTCAGAAATTAGACAGAATATGGACTGTGGAAGTCAGCTGTGAGGCTGTGGCAGGGAACAATGCATACTTGATTGAATCCTCCTCAAAAGATGTGTCAAATATCAGACCTTTCTCAAGAAAGAAGAGACTCAGTAGGTGAAGAAAATATCAAGCATTGTACTTCATTGCATAGCATGCACAACTGACTTAACAGGTTTTTCATGTTGTGATAGTTCTAAAATTTTCGTGAAATGTTCAGTAGTTGCACAAGCATACAAATAGATACATATTCAAATTTGTAAAAATGTGATGGCATACTTCAGTTGGAAAAGTAGCAGGTTTAGCTTAAGTTAGGCTGCTGTTTCTTTTATCAGTTTTAATGAGACGCTTGGCAGAACCAATACTGAAATCCTTGTAGCTGTTGGCTGACACACACAATGTCTGCTGCTTAATGAAGGAGTAAATTGTATCATAAATCTCCTATTTTAAATGCTGTTTGTTTGTATGAGGAGTGCAAATCACCTTTCAAACTTAGAGATTTCTGCTGTCTCCTTCTTTATATATTGTATGTGTATATTGTAAAGGATACCATAAAAGGATGCAATTTGTCCAAGACCAAATATCAAAGATGTTATCATATCTTCTGATATTTATTTTCTGGATGAAATTTGGGGGCATAACTGTGGACCAAATGCACATCATCATTAAAAACAATTCCAAAAAATACATGGGGAAACCAGAAAAAAAAAAAGTAGAAAGTAAAGTTTCACAGAGCAAAAAGTTTATTCTTGAGAGACTTGCCCATGGCTTGATTGGTGTGTATTTGAAAAGAGTCACCTTATTGGGGTCCATCAATTTACCACTATTACAATATCTAGGCATCCTGTGAGGATTTCTGTGTACCTTTGCTAGTTGCTACCTTACATTTATAGCACTTCTCTCACTAATTCAATATTTTGGTATGTATGGAACCCTCTGCCCTGAGCTAACTAAGCAAAATGTTCCAGTATATGGCTGATAATGTGGCACAAAAGAAATCTCATTATTTTCAGTGCAACTCCTGTAAGGCTCAACTGGTCATCATTGCCCGGGCCTTTGCTGTTCTACTGGTGTGTGCAGACTCCTTCAAAGTGGAGGGATCTACTGTGCCTTGTATCTTGGTTGGTGCTTCTCTTTTTTGGGGGGGCTGGGTAGGGCATTTGTTTTTTGTTCACTTGTTGGGTTTTTAGTAGCATACATAGAGTAGATATTTTCTCTTACTACCATAGTGCTGTTATTACCACCAGTCAGGCTTCATCCATTTCATGGACTGTACGACTTCATCAACTTAATTTCTTCTGATTATTCTGCCAAAGACCAAACATTGGTTTTCCCAGGTTCTGGGAATTTTGTTCCAGGTAATAACCATGATTTTCCTTTTTCCTCTTAAGCCATCAATGGGTTTGCCAGTTGTAAATCAGCCACAAATGTCTCTTGGCATCTTTTTTTTTTTTTTTTGTCTCTTTTAAAAAATATGCTGCTTGGTTATTCTCATGATATTCTGACTTATTCGGTAAACACTCTGTTAAAAATATCAGACAGAGATCCCTTTTGTCTTCAGTCGTCCTTGTGACTGCATCTAACCTACAATGAGTGATGGGGACACCCAGCGTAGTTCCAGCCTGAGCAGGTGTGTCTGGACCCTGCCTCAAGTAATAAGTGATGCAATAGTAAACAAAGCAATTAATGGGGACACAGCTAAACTGCTGCTAGTTCTGGCACTGGACTTCAGCTGCCACCAGTTCAAGTATCTCTGCAGTATCATTTGATGGGAGGTAGTAGGTCCTTCATTGCCCAGAGAAAGTCTGTTTCATCAGGTAATTCATTGGATTTCAGAGCCCACCATCAGGGTCAAAGCATTACACCTCTGAAATCTGTACCTCTTGTCAAATCCAAGTGAAATCAGCCCTTTTATCCTAATACTTATGATGAGGAAGAGGAGGTCAGACACAGGGACATGACAACATATGCTTCCTTTCCTTGTAACTCTAAGAAAAAGAGTCTGACTTCCAGCTTGAGGAATCCCAAAACACTAGAGAGATCATACACTGAATAAATTCACCTTGCAAGTGAATGGCTGTGGAATGAGGAACAAAACAGCTCTGGACAATAATGAGGGAAAGAAAGAGTAATTTGGGCAAATGTGCAAGCGTGTTTAATGAAACAGAAGTCAGATGCAAACCCACTATCATATATCCTCCAAGATCAGGGCAGCATAATAATTGCATTATATTGGTCTTGTACAGACATCGTCAAAGATTTCGTACTTAAGTGAGCAGACCACAAGGAGTAATTTAGCCCTAAGACACAGGATAATCACACTGGTAATCAGAATATACAATTGGTTTCTATCTTCTGCCAGAAATATCAATGTAGTTTAGTGAACTTTTTGAAGAGTTTGCACAGCTGCAATTTCATTTACCTAGTAGACTGCGGAATTTTTTGCTTTTTTAATTCAGCCTCAGTATTCAAATCCCCTGAAGACTTCTTAGCAACAAAGCCATATATCTTAATTCCGAATATTTTGGTTTGGAATCTGTGATAATCTTCAAAAATAAACCAGCCTATCTATATTTTGATACCTTGTGTCTGGTATTGGATGCACAAACTAAAATGCATAACAAAAAAAGAAATTGTAACCATCTTTTGGTTTGAATAGCTGAATTCTTTGTAAATATTTGGATCGCTAAGAAAATTTTCGGTACCTCCAGCTTACTTAAGATCTATGAAAATAACTATTATGGGTTATAGAAAAGCAGTGTAGGGTCAAAAAATTTACTTTGAAATGTGAAATTTTGTAAACATTTTTTTTTAATTCCATTTTAAATCTCAGCACAGATGGAGCTTGTGATAATTCAATAGTGGTGGTATTTTGTCTTCATCTGAAGCCAGGATCTGACATGTTCTTCTCTTACAGTTGCTGCTGAGGGGAGCTTAGGTTAATGTGTAAAATAATTGGTTCTCTGAACAGTTAGGCACAGTCTCAATCAGTTCCAGTTTCAGTATCAGATTTCTTTTAATCAGAGGGAAGTATAGTCTTTTTCTGATGCACTGTATGCACTAAAACTGGTTGGAAAGAAAACACTTCGAGAAGTGCAGCATAGAAGCAAATGCTCAATGATATAAATAACATATGATTATGCAAATATAATAAACTTATAGAGCTTATTTATGTTGAATCATGTGTCAGGGTGTACTATGGACTTTTCTGTCCTGATTTCAATGATATCACTCTTCTGGGAGAGGACCTATTTTAAGTAAATTTTATGTAAAGCATAAATACTTATAGGAAAACAATTTTTTTTCTTTATTGAAGACAAAATTCTCTACTACATATTATCTACAATATGAAAAAATGAAAACTCATTACTCTTGGCCAAAACTTTTCGAAGTTTTCCAGCCCCATCTTTTTTAAAATGGGCCAGTGTATACTGACAGCTTGATATAGAACTTAGCCAAATAAAAAGGTGGACACCTTTTTTTTCATATAGTTGTTACATGTGTTTGAGTATCTTAATTTTCCTAGAAAGATTTAAAGCAATGAAAGGATCACAGAAGGTTTATAGTGGCATAAACTACTGTAGGAAAATGTGGATAAAAGAGAGGAAAATTGTTTTTTATTTAAGTGGCTATTTATTTAAATTGCTCTTGGTTTGTTCATGTTCAGTTAGCTTAATGTAAATCAGACATCTAACATATATATGGAATGTTCTTTCTGATAAAAATAATTACCATTCTAGCTTTTCAACAAAGATCTGGCTTAAGTTGATCCCCTGGGAAGGGCTCAAAGGTACTTGCTACTGTTTTTTTCCCTTTTAGCCAGTCACCTTCCAGGCCTTTCTGAGCTGCAAGTGCACATTGCTGGGTCATGTCCAACCTCTCATCCACCAGCAGGGCTGCTCTCCGTCTGTTCATTCCCCAGCCTGGCTTGATATTGGGGGTTGCTCTATGTGTAAAACCTAGCACTTGGCCTTGTTACACCTCATGAGATCCCCATGGGCCACTCCTTGAGCTTGTCCTGGTCCCTCTGGATGAGTCCTGTCCTTCAGCACCACTCAGCTTGCAGATGTGCTGAGGGTGCCCTCAATCCCTCTGTCTGTGTCACTGATGAAGATATTAAATAACACTGGTCCCAGCGTGGACCCCTGAGGGACAGCACTTGTCACTGATGTCCTCTGGGACTGAGCCCTTGACCTTCTGCATGTGACCATCCAACCAATTCCTAATCCACCTAATTCCTAGTCCACCTACTGAACCCATCTCTCTCCAATTTGGAGAAAAGGATGTTGTGGGGGACCATGTCAAAGGCTTTATGAAAGTTCAGATAAATGACATATGTAACCCTTCCACTGATCGAGTCACCCCATCACAGAAGGCCTCTGGGCTGGTCAGGCAGGAGATGCCCTCGATGAAGCTGTGCTGGCTGTCCTGAATCTCCTCCCTGTCCTCCATGTGCTTTGGCAGAGCTTCTGGGAGGGTCTGTTCTGTGATCTCTCCAGACACAGAGGAGAGACTGACAGGTCAGTAGTTCCCAGGGCCATTCTTTCTTCCCTGTTTAAAGATGGGTGCAATATTTCCCTTTTTTCAGTCACCCATAACTGCCATGACTTTCAAATATCATGGAGAGTGGCTTGGCAACTACATCCACCAATTCCTTCAGGACTCTGGGATACCTCTCATCAGGTCCCATAGACTTATGTGAATTCGGGTTCCTCAGGTGGTCATGAACCTGATCTTTATTTACAGTGGGAGGGACTTTGTTTTCTCAGTTTCCATCCTTCCATCCAGCCACTTGAGAGGTGTGGGAAGAGAGGTTGCCATTGAAGACTGAGGCAAAAAAGTTGATTACTTCAGTCTTCCCCTTGTGAGTTGTTACCTGTTCACCAGTGTTGTTTGTCAGGGGGACTGCACCTTCTTTAACCTTCCTTTTCTGATTAACATGCCTGTAGAAGCCCTTCCTGTTATTCCTTGTATCCCTTGCCAGGTTCAGTTCCAGTTTTACCTTGGCCTTCCTCACAGCCTCCTTATACAATAATACTTCTTTTCTCTGCTCTTGCTAGGTCTTCTCTATACTCTTCCCAGGTTACCTGTCCAGTTTCCACTGCCTCTGCATTTGTTGCTTTCCCTTTATTTTACCAGCAGGTCCCTACTCAGCCATTCTGGTCTCTTGCCTTCCTTGCATGATTTCTTGCTCCTGGGAATCTCTAGCTCTTTTGCTCTTCTTATAGAAGAGCAAAGTCTTATAGAAGACTTCTTTAAAGATTTGCTAGTTCTGTTCTGCTCTCTTGTCCCCAAGGGCAGTCTCCCAGGGGATTCCTCTGACAATCTTTCTGAAGAGCTGGAAGTCTGCCTTCCTAAAGTCCAGAAGCCTGACTTTACTCCTTGCTTGACCTATATTCTTCAAGACTGAAAACTCCACCAATGCATGATTGCTGCAACCTAGGCTATGTCCAATCTTGACATCCCTAATAATGTCTCTTATTTCAGTGACCATCAAATCTAGTGTTGTGTTCTCTTTGGTAGGGCTGGATATTACCTGGTTTAAGAAGTTATCCCTGGAGTCTCCTGGATTGTCTAAAGTTTGCTAATGCTACTTTCTACCAATACTCCACAAATACCAATGCTTTTTGAAGGCTTTTAGTACTTGGTCACTTAAAGTTTGTCTTCCCTACTCTCTCCTAGAACCCTTGCAAAAGACTAATTGTAGCCTGCAAGTTGCTTGTGAAATAGACATCACTGTAGACAGTCTAAATCATTCACAGGCCAAGTAATGACTTTACAGAACCTGGGACTCGCAGAGAATTATGCTTGACCTTATTTAGTAAAGCAATTTATTTTTGTTTAGACAGTAATTCATCTGTATTTTAAAAATTAATCAGAAAGAAAAGAAATTTCACTTGCAGTTTCAAAGTGCTTTATGAGTGTCAGTCTTACTAAAAGCCAAGAGTGTGCACGTTCTGAAATTTCTGAGGTGCTTTTGAAAATCCTTCTCTGTAACCACCTTAACATTTTTCCTCATGAAGTTCCATCTCACATACCTTATAAATACCTGCAAAACCATCTCATTCTCTTCTTGTCACTCTTTTTCAAATTACCTCTTGATGTGATACCTACCAAAAAAATCCAGCTTGCTTTCTATGATCATTCCTTGTTTTTACTGGCCTGAATAATTCTGTGATTACCTTCATGCTTCATCTGTTTTCTATCTCTTCTCTCTTGGCCCATATTTACATCAGCAATGCTTAAGAACTGGACTGTTCTTCCCATTTTGTGATTTTCCAGCATGTGCTAGGGCATATCTTGCTTCACAGTGAACATTTCCAGCAATCCCAAAGTGATAATGCACCAACTTTACATGCCAGGGAAAAAGCAAGTGAGTATTGCGTGAACAGAGGTGCCTCTACCTAACTGTAAGAATCCCACCTACACAGGGACTGTTTGCCACTGCAGTGCTAAGAACTTCAGAATGAAGTGGAAATTGCCAAAATCTTGTTCATAATTTTGCCTTAGTATGCATGCTTATATCCTGACAGGACATGCCATGAAAAGATGTTTCATTACAGTGCAATAGTGTAACACTGGAAATATAAATAGGGATTGTATAATACAAATACAGATGCTTAAATAAAAGCAGTTGGGATTTGTCTGGAGAGAATGAAATGAAACTGATTTTTCTTCATTTGGATTGCTAAAATAGAAAAAAGGAACATTACAGTGCCAGTGACACAGTTGCTAGCACAATAGAAATAATCAGGATTCCAATTTAATGAGATATTGTAGAATGTGAGAATATTTTGAAGTGCTAATGAAAAAGAAAGAAGTGTTATAAGTGGTAGAAAATGGTAATTGGTAGATAGTAGCACTTTTAAAGAATAGTGACAGTTTCATATGAAAAAAGATTGTAAGAATGTTGATTAGCTTAACTGGGACAGGAAAGATTTACAAAAAGAAGGGATTCAAAAGAAGAGCAGCCTTACTTCTGTCCTTGCAAAGCATTGAGTAGTAGTAATTAAAACTGAGACAGGGCAAAGCTTAGGGCATGCACAACGGCACAGCTCTGTGAAACATAATTCTTGTGTGAAACATAATTCTTTTCATGTTCATGCAGCAACAATGTATCCTCTGAATGGCATTGACCAACACAGGTGAGTGTAATATTGCAGAACTTGGGAGAACTGCTGATTGCAGAGCTCATTGCCATGTACCTAAGAGGTCACAGGGGTAAAGTGTTCATATTCCAGCTGTTGATTTACATTCCCTGCATTCCCAGTTACCTGTCCATAGGCCATGGACATTCTGGTCTCATTTGTGTACCAGCAGCATAATATTTAAGCCCTCTGTACCTTCATTTTTTACATGGAACTGAGATTAAGGATTATGATGCTTCTGGCAAGGCTTTGCGCATTCTGGTTTTAGATACAAAACAAGGAAACAGCAAGGGATAACATGAGTTTCTATCTGGTTTTATTTAGTAAGGTCTGCCTTTTTCACACCAGTCACTGACAAAATGAGTGCAATGAAAACTTTCATTTTTATTTTACGTTACTTATGGTACTGAAAATATGTTTTAAAAATACATTTAACATAAAATGAAGGGTTTTTTAATTCAGAGCTGTCTGATGCCATTGTCAAATATCTTATCTCACTTGACATTAATATAATTCATCTCTTAAAACTGAAGTAAATTACCATCCTAATCATCATTCTCTGGTTTGTCAGCTGAAGTTAGACCACATTTAATGGTAATGCTATGTAAAATCTGATATGCTGGGAAAATATAGCATATTTCTGAAGGGCGTGATAATAATCAGATTTGTCTAGACATGTAAAACATGTTTTTGATGCTGTGAACTCCTCCAATTAATTTCATGAGTTTTTGAGACTCATAATAATTTAACTCAGATGCAGTGTGGGAATTGGAAAACTTAGCAGCCACAAAGTTTTTAGCAGGAAAGCCACAGACTTCTTAAAATAATGAGGCTATGTCCACATGTGTTATAAATACTATTGGTGTGTTATTTCCAGAATTTAATGCATTCACTAAGATTTTGACTTGATTCAGGTACTTGCTTGTCTGAGAAAGGGTAAATTTAGACAGTGGGCACTGTAGTGTATCCACTGGTTAGTTAATGGCACACTGTCTCCTGCTGCAGCCATGCAGCTGTGAGCTTTTCCATTTCATTGTGCTTCTTTCATCCTGATCCAGCACATGCTGGCTGCAACAATCCCTCTCCAGAGTGGCCGAGTACTGGAGCAGGTCAGGATATCCATGATTTTCCATTGTGGCTCTGCTTGGTAGGAATATAGCATTGTCCAAAACAGCACCAGTAAGCTGGCTGCATGTTTTAAAGTTGCAAAATGAGAGGTGCCACAGTTCCAGTTTTAAGCTGGTCAGTGCAGGTTGGTCCTGCGGTCAGATGTCTGCATATTGCCAGCACTTCAAAGCCATGGAACATGCACTGGTTTCCATATTTGTCTTTCAGTTCCCCTTGCTTTACCCCAAAGTCTGGTAAATAACCAGCTGTCAAAAACATGCCTCTGCTGGTAAATGTGTTCATCTAAATTACAGATGACATTTCATTTGTCAAGCTGAGTGTTTTCCCATCTCAGTCTGGGTTTGGTGTCAGTATTGTCCATACTTTGTTTCCCCATGTGGAAAGAGAGGTTTGTCTTTTTCTTTTCTGTCTCTACAGACTGCCCACAAACACTGTAACACAATGTGAGCTGGCACAGGAGACCTGGCTGTGGGGGACTGAGGGCAGTCTCTCTCCTCTGTCTGCCTATCTGTATCCATCAGCTGGTTTGTCTCCACTGTCAGACTGCACAGGAGCAGTGGATGACTGAGAAAGATGAGCTGTTCCATGGAAAGGACAGCCCCTGCCCGAGCAACACCCCAGCTAGGCTGGTCTCTAGCTCCCCACAGCTGTGCCAACCCTGCCCTGACAGACCCCTGTGGGTTCCCCTCACTGCCCCCAGCTCCCATTCCTAAGGGAGCAGACAACTCTTACTGTACTCAAAAAGACTGATGCAGAGAATAAAGGCTTGAAAATCACAGTGACATTTAAAAAACAAACATCCATTACTGAAAGATAGACTCACATCCTTTTTTTTTCTCCCAGAGAAACTTACAACAACCTGCCTATTCAGCTTGATTGCATTAATGTAACTGTTCTTTGCGGCTAATAATAATTGCAGGGAAACATTACACAAAGAAAATAAAATTTGTCTTCCTTTAAAATGTATGGCTTGAAAAGTTTTGATGTGTGAAATCCAGTTCTATCTGGGAACCATCTGAATTCCCCAAGTAAAATATGCCTGATGTGGAAACGTGTTTCAAAATCAGGAGCAAAAAGTGTGACCTAGAAGCCATAGGGGAGACAATAAAGGAATTAACTGGAGAAAGCTCCAAATGGAGCTCCAAATCTGCTGAGAGAGACCATAGGAAAGGTTTCCAGGTGGCTCAACTGCTTGGCAGTGCCATCATGCAGAGACTTCTCTAGGGATCTAAATACCACCCAGAGTTCATGAACAGGGAAGACAAGAGTTGAAGAGTGAACTGTACAAAGCAGGCAGTTAATTTCCTGTAGAAAGGTAAAATATCTCCATAGGAGAAAGAAGGAGAAAATCTTTTAGGCAAAACTGGGATAATTGTTTCTCAAAGAACAGATGAAAATCCTAAACAAGATGGAAAACAGAATTTGAGGCTTTGGCAGGCTGGGCTTGAGCACTTACAGTGCATCGTGGGAGTAAATGAGTCTCCACTCTGTGGATGTTTTCCAAGTATCTGTAAGAGAAGGAGTGTTCCCACTGCCTCTGGGGTTTATCTGGCTGTACCTTTAGAAGTTTTTGGAAGAACTGACATTGCCAAAGCCAAGGCACCCATCTTCCCTTTCCACCCCGTGTCCACAAATAGGTGTCAGTGTTGTCACACCCGAGGAAAAACAGCCTGACTGTAAACTTTCATTTGCCAACTGTCTTCCTTTAGCAGTACTTTGGTTTGTTCATCTACCTGGCTGCTTTGTGTGGGTTGCTGCTAAAAGCAGTAGTCCACTCTCCTCTTATGCATGTTTCAGCACAGAAGCTTTGAAGATACAGGTGTTTTCATTGTGAGCTAACATCTGCCAGCTTGAATGTATGGTGCCAAAATAGTAGTTCCCCACAGCAGACACCACAAGTGAGCCTTATTCTAAGAGTGGAGGTTAGAGCATGGTGCAAATAGTTTTTCCTTGATTAACAGGAAAACTTGGAGATAGTTCCCCAGGGAAGCTGAATCATTCCCTGGGGAACACTGTTGCGCCTTAGCATCATCATCAAATTCCTTTAAAGTTGTCCCTTCTCTCTTGAGGTTAATCTGAAACGTGGGATTTAGCTGAGGACTGAAAAATTTTTCAGTTTCCGTAGGAGGTCCTGAGCTACAATTTTTGCTGAAAGTGAGTAACCTCTGAAGTACAAAAAGAAATTAGGTTCTTTTTCCTTTAATTACATTGTTGTAATGTCTTATTCCAGTGTTCATCCAGGAATATATTAGTAATTACTAATATTATAATACAATTATAAAATCTCTTGAGTAGGTGCATGAATAAAGCCTTCAAATAAGACAAAGTGCAAATAAAATCTTACACAGCTTGGGGAATACTACCACAATAACACTTGAGGAAGAATAAGGCATACATAGCAAAAATACAGCAGTACAATGAAGATAATACAACTATAGTTAAGTGTTATTAATTAAAGCCCTTTCCCTTAATGTAATTTGATTATAGTCTCATTCCACTAGGAGTCAAATTCATCCCTGTTGTGACTCAGAGAGAGTGGATTCAAGGGATGGATTTTTGTGTTTGTTTAGGGCTACTCAGAATTTTGTGTCATGCTGCTCTGAAGAAGTTCTGAGCACCTTCTTTTGGCATTTGTGTAAACCTGAGCTACAAATTTTCAGGTTTCTTAGCGCCGTGTCCCTGCTCGCCCCTGCTCCTTGAGCTCTTGTCCCTGCTCGCCCCTGCTCCTTGTGCTCTTGTCCTTGAATGCCTTCTGGTGATACCGGTACTCTGCTGAACTAGAAAAGTGTTTGCTTAAACCCAGGCAGCAGAGCCATCCAGTGACTCGAGAATACTCGCATCAGTAGGTGGAGCTGTACCGCGCAGCAGGAGCTCACTTGGATACCCTGGGTTACATCCACGTTAACACAGGCATTACGTGGGTACAGGTCAGGAGAGAGCATTTGGGGAAAACCTGGCAGCTGTCCCTGACGCGCTGCACTTTGACCCACAGCACAGAGCGGAGGGGACGGCAGTCCTGTGTGATTCTGACGGGACAGGACCTTCCCATTAGCAGAACAGAGCCTTAGATTAGGGAATCCCTAGCATAAAACTGCTTGTTGAGTGTGCTTGAGGTAACACGGATGAATGTCTGATCAGAAATCAATAAACTGTTCTTTTTTTAAATGCCACCTTTGTCTCCTACTAATCAGCCTGCTGACTATTTCATAATGACCAAATTGAGCACTTTCAATGCTGCCCCGGGATGTACTGGCTACAGTCAGAGGTCTGCATGTGCAGATTACTTTTTTATTAGGTGTGTTTTCTGCCTTCTCACCAAAGTAAACAAACTGTCACTTGCAGTCATTGAATCTGTTTGGGTTGTTTGGTAATTTATTCTGTATGACTGCTGGTGTTTGAATGGAATAGCTGTCTGAGTTCATTAGTCAAACAACACGAAATCTTCCTGGAGTTCTCTCTCCGTGCTTGTAAATGTCTTGCTAGTATTAAAACTTTATTTCTATCATTTTAACTAGTCCTTCCCACAATTTTCAGTTTGTTAGGCCACACTGCAGTTTTCTTTTTTTGTACATCTCCTGTTCCACAGAAATTGTCTTATGCTGTTGAGATCTGGTATGATTTTTATTGCTTTAGTAGCTCTCAAAAGGCATGGTGCCTCATAAAACAGGCACTGGAACTAATACAGTAGTATGTCCTGTAAGCTCATCTGTTTTAATTCTGATCACACAGCAGAACATGTAAAAAAATAGTATTTCATTTGCCTCCTTTACTGCACTTATGTACAGATGGATGTTTCAATGATTCTTTCACTGTAACTGCAAAATCCTTTTTCTGTTCACTTTGCTGGATGATTGCTCCATTTAGCACATTCCTGAGCTTGATTCTTCACTTCCAGTTTAATTATTTTACAAGGTGCAATGGCTAATCTAAACAGTTATGTCAAGCTGTCAATTCCTGGAATCCATTTTTTTCCTCCTTACAGATACACCCAACCAAACATTCAGTGGAAAAAAAGGAATGTGAAGGACAACTCTCATTCAGCTGTCAATCATATTGCTGTGTAAACCAAGTGACAATCATCAGTAAAGTAGCACATTGCATCTCTACGAGTTTTCCTTAACTCTTTCATTTATCTCAGTGCTTCTTTGCCACAGTAGCATCTGAGGAGACCTACACTTACCCAATTATAGCTATAATCTCAGTTATATGAAATACTGCTTCAGCAATGCTTTCTTTTAAAAAAAGTCATCCCCTTTTTCTGCTGTCCCATATTCTCCCTTGGGCTATATGAGCTTTATGCAGAAGATAATTTGGCATCTCTCAACCAGTGTTTTTTCTCCTTTTTGCCTGAGAGAAATTTTAACTTCTTTTCAGGAACTTCATACTGACTAAGATATCTTAATCTTCTCTTTGGTAAAAAATCAGGCTAAATGATGTAGATCTCAGTATTAGCAATGAGAACTTGTTTCTCTGCCAGCCATGTGTGTGCCTTGCAGTAGGCTGATCAAAAATCCCAATATGCCATCATGAAGCCCATTTCAGCAAAGCCTCTGGTGACTTAAAGCCATAAAGCATGTGTGTTTGAAAAATGGATTTTGGAAGAAAGTCTGAATACGATTAGCAAAGACTATTGCAACACAATGGTTGTCTAAAGCAAAAAAAGTGCTCATGTTGTACCCATGTTTTGCCTCCATCACTGCTGATGAGAACTGAAAGAGGGTGTGGACTTAAAGAAGGCACAACTTTCAGCAAGGAAAATTCCAGATAAACCCTAGGAAAAAAAGTTAGGTTGGAAAATCATTCCATCAGGCTGCCCAGGAAGGTTATGGAATCTTTGTCCTTAGAGTTATTCAGCACTGGACTGGCCATAACCCTCAGAAATTTAATCTAGTTTTGAAGCTGGATCTGACTTAAAAGTTGGTGATACTTGGTGCAATGGACCAAATGACCTCCAGAGGTCCCTTCTAGCCTACATCTCTCTGATTCTGTGGTTATGAAAGAGCTGATGAGAAAGTAGAGGAAGTGAGAAAGTAGAAATTGGGAGGATGAAGGGGGAAAGACAATGGTAGTTTTGCTCTCTACTGTAAACAGTTTTCTTAGGTTCTTATTCTGTCTCGGGCTATTTCAGCATATTTAAGAAAATGCTGCTGTGTTCAAATGACTCAGATTCACAATGCTTACAGCAGTGCAATGGCAGCACATTTTTAAAAGATAGGTTTTTTAAAGTATCTGCTCTTCTTAGCATGCATCTTCTTGAATCTTGTTGAGTTTAACACTGTTAATAGCTAGATGTATAGGAATACAATCTTGAAATGTAGCAGGAATATGCATAAGGATAGACCATTTACAATCTATCTTCCAAAGAGAGCTATCTGTAAAACAACAGCAAATATACTAATTACAATATCTGCTTTTGGCATGGTTGAATATTTTCTGTGGAAAAAAAACTAGATGTAGTTTTTTAGTATCTTTGATAGTCAGCATATACCTGATGACTTATATCCCTTACTATTGATTTTTACATCCATTCATCAATCACTTGTTTTGTAACTGAATCTGCAAATAGTTTCTGGCTTAAAACTCTAAATTTTGGGATGCAATAATGCTCTAAATTGAAAATTGCAGTTCAGAGCAGAATAGAAAGTAAGAAAGTACTGTGACAATTATGCTGATTTCTCATGTTTGATTGTCTCATTTGCTTATGAGTCTTTGAAAACAGTGCTTAAAATCCTTGGGCAAGGATGGTAGGATGGTGGTCAGTGATCTAAAAATAGCACTGAGAACATGCGCAGATTTAGCAGTGACACTGGTGATTCATGATTTATCTGATTCTTCCACTTCAAAAAATATTTTCTTGCATCTCTGCATAGCATCAACTTACATCTTCTCTCCAAGATCTGCTGCATTAAAAAAATCAGTAGAGCATAAAGTTGTTCCATTTTCAAAATAATAGGAACCAAGGTTTTTCTGGATTTCATCTTTTTAAGGACTCTGAATGAGATCTCCGCTTATATTGTACATTTGTACAATTTCATTTTTTCTTCCTAAAATATGCTGATCTAAGAGAGACTATGTGAAAAGGCTGGTAGTTGTAAAAATTGAAATTTTTTATGTTCCAATCAGTATTTTTCCTTAGAAATGCTGTGCAAACATAGCACATTTCACCCTTTCACATACATGGCAGACAAAGAATATATTGTCATTTGGTGTATCATTGTAAGGGAAACTCACTAAAGTGACATTTCAGTGTAAATTTATGATTTATTAAAACATTTGAATGTTCTGCTAAATCACTTTCCTCTTTCCTTTCCCTTGTGCCTTCTCTATCTTATTAATGTATAATTCCCTTGTTCTTTATAGGAAAACTCTGTGTGGCATCCATGTGGTTATTACTTCCTTGATCCTGAGTGAGAGATGATGCCATTGAATGCAATGGGAAATAACTATGAGAAGTAATTTTAATCTACTTAATTGAACACAGCCAAATGACAGTTGCCAAAATGAAACTCCAGTGTAGTATTTCTGGCAGATATTTCTGTTCATGGTTCTGTGTCTGTGTTTATGGTTTAGTGGTTAAACCAGTAACTGGTGCCATCGCTGTAGAGGCAGCAAAACTGAGCTTTTCTCCTCCTCAGGGTGATGCCTCATTTCTGTTACCAACAGAAAAGTTTCTGAAAGGAAGGTATATGTTCATCCAGACGCCTGTGCTCTTTCCTTTCTCTTGGATGTAAAGGATGTTTTATGGCAGTCCCTGCCAGGCAGTACTTCCAGCAGGGCTGGGCTGGCCTGCACATGCTCAGAAGGAAAAGCCACGAGTGTCTATGCAAAACATTTATTTTTGTGACTTCACACAGAAACTGAGGCTCCATTTTTATTTGAGTAAGAGTATTGGTGACTCAAAAGCAAGTCAAGAGCTGTCCTGATTATTGTGCTTTCCAAGTCGGGTGGTTGGCTCATCCTAACACCAGATATTGAGATTTGTGGTCAAAACTTACCCCAGAACCCATCAAAACCAGTGAGACTTCTGCTAAGTATAGGTGGACTCAGATTTGACAGGTACTGGCAGATATTTTTTCTCACCTGACTAACCAACTGACAGGAGAATAAGGGGATTAGTTTCTAGGGGCAGAGAGATTTGCCATAGCTCTGTAACTTCTTTCATTCTTCTTCAGTTTGTAATTAAGGGAATTTTGGAGGCTAAGAAGCATTAAATGAAGAGCTCCTATGGCCACTCTCCCTCCAGAGTTCCCTCTTGCTAGAGAGGGCTTCTTTCTCTCTTGCTGCTGTAGATTGTTTCAGGAAGGCCCAACAGTCCTGTGCTGGAATTGTTATCTTATTAAGGAAAGTTCTTACCTAGTATTTTTAGAAACTACTAAAATGCATGTACATTTAGCCCTGGAGCCCTTGTTCCCCTCTTTGCACAGACAGGAGGGCTGTGTTTGATTAACAGCCAAGACTGGCACCCAGAAAAATAGCACATGAAATCAGAGGTAAACAAGAATACTTTGATCCTGGGACTGTGTGGAGAAGCAGCCTTCATACCTTATTAACAAAATCTCAACTGCACATATCTCTGCTGGAGAACAAATGACAGTCAAAGATATAAAGTCTCCGAGTGACACACTAGAAATACAGGGATCTTGGCACCCTACAGGCACCACTCTTCACTATTCATTTAACAATATATCTGACTTCTGTCCTTGGATTCCTGAGCATTGGCTTTTACCAGTTACAGCTGTAGAGTCTGACAAGAAGAAAATTTTGCTTTTATCCCTAAAATGTGACTGACCACACTTCAAGAGTGCATTTGTTGCTGAAGTAGGAACTATTTTTGTAATCATATTTTCAGAGAACCAAGCCAGAAATTATTTAACACTGGCAAAGTAGACACATTTTTATAGTGGGAAAGAGTCATGTTCCTACAGTTCTTGGTGATAACAAACCAAAGATACTGGTTTTGTATATCTGATATAAAAAATGGATTTCCTTTAACATATCCCTGCAAATGAGTGCTGTAAAATCAAAAGGGAGTATGTGTGTTTTTATAAATACATAAGTCAGTGGGTGTCATGTCTTCCATTAAAAGTAAATCAAATCAAGTGCTGCTTATGCCATTAGTTTTCTAAAAGTACAAACAACAGATTATTTTGAACCTCAGCAGAGAAAAGTGCAGTGCACATGCTTCTCCCAGTTCTATCAACTTTCCATGCAAGATATTTCGGCCTTCAAACCCCATATATGGTCAAGGTGCATAAGGAGACAGCCGTACTAAAATTTCAAAATCCTGTCCAAAGGATTTCAGGTGGCAGGAAAAAAGGGGATGTAGAGAATGAGAAATATTTTTAATGCATAAACTAATACATCTGGGACAATAAGCCAGGTTTATATCGAAATCAATTGCTTCTACACATGTTTCAGAGGCTGTTGTGGATAATTGCCATGCTGAACAAATCTTAAAGGTCTCTTTTATGTGACAGAGTAGTTGGGTGTTTGGAAATTAAGCTTTTGGTGTGTCATTGGAAATGGTTCCTATTAACTTGGGCCCTGACGTGATGCTTTAAGACAGTGAGGTTCCCAAGTAGAAGACACAAGACAGAAGTAGAAAGTTGTATAGAATTTTTTTTTAATTCTTTTTTTTTTTTTTAATAAAGAATAACTGAGGCCCTGTTGTTTAGTGAATCCAGATACAATGTGTATAACTACAAGTGGAAAATACCTTGGTGATAGGAACCTCTCCTCTAACAGGCAAATCCTGCTCCTATGTCAGAAGCCTCCAGAACTGGTCCAGAAGCAAGGTTTTGGGTGAGACAGGGACTACTTTTTGTTCTGTAAATGTATATGTTTACATCTAACAGTTAAGTCCCAATCCTGCAGCAGTTTGATATTACCACATGATGTTGGTAGAGTGCTTAGTGGCAAATAACATACATATGGAAAAAGATCAGCTGTCATGCATTTATTTTTACCACCACAATCACTTTTGTGTGATGTGGTTAGACTTTTGTATACAAAGGATCATTTTTATAATCTCTTGGGTTTTTTAAAATTTTGTTCCAACTCATTTTTTCTTTATCTCTCATGATCAAACGCTGTATTAATATTACATAAACATTTTAAATGATAGTAATTTGGATGATTTTATTACAAATATTATGTGTAGTTTCCCTTTTCCCTAGTTTCTATTTGTGTCTGCCGAAAGACTATAGTAGAAGAGTGATTTACTAAATCCATTTGAGAATTACACAATACTTATTAACCAATGTTCCATGTGGCTTTTACCAGCAAAATGTGAAGTACAAAAATTCAGTATAAGGAATTATATGCAAATGTCCTTAAATCATTTGGAACATAGTTGTTCTAAGTGTAATAGGTGATAGAACAGATGGGTGAAATAAAGTGAGTTTGTCTGCCAGCAGCTGCAAGTCAATTAATCAAGAAAGCATGTTTATCATATTTCTATTTCTATTTCTGCCAGAAATGAAAACTCCAGAAGGTGAAACCCCCACTATGTCTAATAAGAAAATGCTCAGTTTTGTAGGCCCTTTTTCCCCCTTTCATAAATCTCTGTAATCCTCTTCAATGGTGTGTGTAGGTGTTTACAAATACTGTGAAGGAGCACCTCCTGGAAGGGCTTCTGGCAGCTGGGAATTGGCTCCAGTGCACACAGCAATGTTATCAGTGCTGTAGGTTTAACTGCAGTACTTCATGTTTTCAGAGAGCAATATTCAAATGACTTGTCAGGATAAACTTTGTATTATGCATTAGCTGTTAGAAAAGCTGGTACTGGAGTGAGAATGCACAAAGACCCCTTTCCCCCTTTCCTGACCTCTGAAGAGTGGAGAAAAATATTTGCACTTTACTCCACCGATTGCAAGGGGTGAAGAGACTGCAACAAAACCTCACTCTTTATCTTGTCCTTCTTATGCTTTTGAGTGTAGTGAAGACTGTGAAGACTCTAAAAATTAAAGTTTTATGAGGCATTTTGTAAACCTTCGAGTATTGCTTGATCAAATTTATTTTTGGACTCTGCCTGTAATTCTCAGTCCATGACCCATCCAGTCCAGCTTATCTGCAGTTGCCTATGGTCACATATCCTGCTTCCAATTCAGACAACTAAACCCCTACTGAGTAGTTCCTTGCCAAGCATCCTTTACAAAGCCAGCTGCTGCTGCTGGGACCACCTTTACGTGGTACCTGTAGGATTACAGCACACACAGTACAGATGTGTGCCTACAGGCCCATGTTTTTGAGTTGTACAGTGGGATAAAACTGTCAATGTTCACTTATGAAATGTTACAGGATAAATATAATCCTTGTGAATACAAACCATGTCTGCAGACAAAACTCAAATGTTTGTCTTGAATACAGTGACCTTCTGAGGACATGGCAGGGTGGCTTCAGGTGGTATCAGTTGTCCTTTCATCATAACTGGCTCCCTCTATATTATACTAGAGGAAGGTCAGGAACAGGTAATGGTCATAAAATGGGATTGTGCAGGGAGAAACACTTCACATATTCCGTGCCAAAACTGCATCATTTTTGCTCTGGAAACACTTTGAGTATAACATGAAGATATTCTGAAAGAGACTTGCAGGCTGTTGAGACAGAATTGGTGGACTGAGGGCTGGTAATGGAAGAAATAGCTGGAATAATATGAAACCCTAAAGTACAGTAACAGAGTGTATTTTCCAATATAAAACTTTTATGATTGCTGCTTTTTGGAGTAGGCTGAAATCCCAGCTGAATTGCAATTGGCAGTTTGTTATAGCAGCTTGTCTTGAATTTCTTGTGAACTGAGATGGTTGTTTTGGTTGGGGGTAAACAGTCCCCCAAAGGGAAGAATGGTACTAAGTAAATCAGAAAGAACTGCCTGTTGTACTTCTTTAACTGGAATTTTATTCTAATATCATTCAGTTCTTCTGACGTCCATCTTTTTTTCTCCAGATAATTTTAAAGAAGCATGCATACTCAAAACTAATAAAAAAATGTTTTATTGGAGAAGTTTCTATAAAGAAAAAATTATGTCTGGTAGTTCTTCTCCCATCCCCATTTTAACTTCTACTTTGAAGAAATTTTATTTTAAAGTGAGGAGAATTATTTTGGAAAACATTTAAATGTCTTGTTGAACAGCTGCAGAATGCAGAGCCTTGGGTTTTGTTCCTATTTAAAAATATTTGCATAAATTACAGAATGGAAATATTTATAGTATATTGACATGTTTTGACTGTGGACTCATGTTACAAAAATTTTGATTAATTGAAAAAATCACAAAATGCCTTTTTCCCCCAGCTTTGATTAAACCACTTCATTTTGCAGTCACCACTACTTTAGGAAGAAGAAATATGGAAATGGGTGGGCATAACAGCTACTGAAATTCTCTGGGATGCTTCTTTAAATTTATTTTTTTCTCTAGTTTCCATCAGTTGTGGTAACATTTGATTTTGCTGTGCTTTGGGAAAAGGATGCATTTGATCATGACAGCTCACAATTTTTACACCACCACTAGCAGGAAAATGTTGATTACCACAAAATTAAACCAAAGCCCACAATATTCAATGATAATAATCCTGTTTCTTTATCTGTCTGCTGCTGTGTGCACTCCCACCAGCCTGACGCTGGGAGGTAAAATTATAGTAAATTTGCCAGTATTCTGAATTCAGAAGTTGGTTGGAGTCACAGTGGTGGATTTACTACCAGGAGCTCTCAGGGGGGCTTTGCACTCTCTTGTGCTTAGCATTGCACAAACACACAGTGAGAGTTTGTGTCTGACCTAAAAAACTAGCTCAAAGCTGTGCAGGCAAACACATGAAGCAGAAGCTGGAGCTGAGACTAATTAATCTAGTGTGCTGACTCCAAACATCAATTAGCGGGGAATAAATTTTAATCCCTGCTTGAGCCAGGCAGGATTTCATTTGGTATCAAGAGGTGACAGGCTGCATCATTCATTTGCCACACTTTGTGATCTGGGAAGAGGCTTATTACATTAAATTCTTACCTTTTTTGGATTTTGCACTGACCCAATCACCTTGTTTCTGGGAATACAGGTGAAGCTGCCCAGTTCAAAGCGTGCTTAATGTTATTTCTTTGTTCTTGTCAAGTGCCACCCTTGTCAGTAGCACCGGTAGGCACCCCAATTTGTGTACTGATTTGGGGTGGCACACCACTGAAGGGCATGCTACAGCCTGAGAAGCACAATCCCAGTGAAGCCAGGAGGCTGCCACAGCTCATCCTCAAAGAGCTGTATGGTTTCAGTCAAAGTAAAAAATGTACAGCAGTAAAACATATCTTAACACGAATCTTGAAGTCATATATTTAATTAATATATAGGAAGAAAATTATTCCAGAAGCATCTGAATTGGTCTCTCAGTCGGTGTGGGAGCCAGACTGGCCTGTGAGTCCTGGTTTCAGTGCTGTCCAAATCACTTTTAGAATGCTTCTTTCTTCAGAACTGGGGACTAACAGTTACTGTACAATTGGATGTAATGTCTTGGGTTGTGAAGGGCAGAGAAATATTAACCACAGTTGGCAGAACAGCTGGGACTTGAACAATTAGCCTCTAGACACATAGATAAAGCTCTCTTCCTCAAAGCCCTAAGACATTTTGAAGGGGATTAGTTCCTCATTCTCATTTTGCTTTGCAAAAATTGTGTGAAGATTGCAAGATTATATATAGCGACAAAACAGCCTATAGCAGTGACCAGAATTATATTACCTGTGATTAATAAAAAATGACAACACTGTCTGTATGTGGCCTATTTCAGCAGGAGGAATCCAAAAGTTGCAAGCACAGAGCCTGGTCTCCATCCTGCTGCTCTCTGTGGTGAAGTCATCACAGGCCTTTTGCAGAACTACTGTGCAAGCTACAGGTGTGGCACAGTTAATTTCCCACTGTACTGTGGCCACTCCATGTTTGACACACTGTAAGATCCAGCAGTTCCGCTTCATCACATTGGTTCAAAATAAAGGACAGTAGTTGTTTTAAGACTTTGGGACAGATGTTTTCTCTTCCTTTGGTTACTGTTTGACCTACAGGGCCAGAGGATCCTGCTGCGAAAGCAATTTGTGGGGCATGAGCTCTTTGTGGCCTGAAAGAGTTTTCCCATCAGCACCTTCATGCTGAGAGAGTCCCAGGGAGGAGAACTAGGGTAAAACTAAAGCCCTTGTGCACGGCTCTGCAGGATTTCTAAGGTTGTTGGTCTGTGGGTGTCATTTGGGATGATCTTCTGGAAGTTGTTGTAGCTGATAATTTGCCCTCAGTTATTCTAGCTTTAATTTCTAGCCTGCGAAATGGCCTACACTCTGTAGTGTGAAAAATAAAAGCAACTATTAGCCATACAAATTCCTGGGGGTTTGGTTTCTGGAGGGTTTTTTTGTTGTTGTTGTTTGGTTTTTGTTTGGTTTTTTGGTTTGGGTTTTTTTGTTGTTTTGGTTGAGGTTTGTTTGTTTATTGGTTTGGGTTGGGGTTTTTTGGTTTTTTGTTTTTATTGGGGGGAGAGGGTGTTGTTGTTGTTTTTTTTCCCCTCTCTGTCTTTTTCAACAAATACAACAATTTCAAAGTCTCCCTTAGTGGGTTTCTTCTGAAATTAGGCACCTTCTGCAACTTGATGCCCCTTTCTCATAGCACCAAGAAGTGATTCATGACTGACTGGGAGAGGCACTGTGAAATCAGTATCTGTTATGACTTGATTCTGCTGTGCTGTTTTACTTGCTTTTTTTCTAAATAAGAAATATTCCTGTGAAGTGGGGGTGGTGTCAGTTTTGTAATCAGATGCAGCCTGCAGCAAGATAAACATGGAAATGGTAAGGAAAACCTTATATTTACTCTCTGAAGCTTTTTGTTCAGTGTAAGATAAAGGTCACTTTAGAGAAACATGTCAAGAATTCTAGTGAGGCTGGCTGACATCTAACATAACCAGAAAAACCAGGAAGTTTAAAAAGGATTTAAAAGAGCAAGTGGAAAAAGGAAATATTCTAAAAATATTTTTTAGAAATCTACAAGTTTGCTTTTTGAATGTAGGGACATTCAATCTGGGTCACGTCTTCTGAACTGCAGAAAGCTTCAGGTGTTAAATGATCTTTCTTCTTACTGTTTAGATGTGCAGCACAACGAACCCTCCACTTTCACCTCCCTTGTATTTTCCAGCCGTGGTAAACTTGGTAAAGTGAGATGACAGCGGATATTTATATGCTGGATTTCAAAAACAAACATACAACTTTAAAGAACATGCCTCAACAGATACAAGTATTAATACCAATTTCTGAATCACTTCCTGAAACCTCTGTTTCCTTTATTTCCTTCCTCATTCCTGCTGAAATTGGAAGGACTGGAATGTAAGTTATTATAGAGGTCATAGTAATTAAGAAGTGTAAATTTAAAAAGAACTCTTTAAATATTGATGGGACTGTGTAAAATGTTCTTCCTTCCCCATCCTTTGCCTAATGCAAAGTGACATTGATTTTCTTTTTTGATGGTCAAGGTTTTAAAATTTGTGCTCCAACAGGTACACTAGGTATAAAGGCAGAGGAAGCTCTGCTTTTGAAGCTGTTGGCTTCTTATCTGGTAGGTGTATCAAAAATCCTCTGGTTCTAGAGAGCAAAATGGGTGAAGATTTGAGATATAGCACCATTTTTGAGATACAACACTATTTTAATCTGATTGACAGGGAATCTGGTGGAAAGTTGGGCTTGGTCATCAGCCTAAATCAAAGTAGTAGCTTAAGGGTCTCTTTCCTTTTCTAATAATATCACAAAGAGCACCACTATTACTGTTGGCAGTGGCTGCTCTTTCTCACTGAGCAAAGGTGCACATTAGTGTGACAAAGCAGGATGCCCTTTTGAGGGGCACTGACCTGTCTGGGAGCATTGGCTGAATTGTTACTTGCATTTACTTCTCTTTTAAATATAGGAGTAAGCATAACCTGCCTCTTTATCTGGTTTAAAGACCTTCCATGAACAAAGTGGATGAAGAACATGTAAGAATTTGACTTGGCACTCTCGGAGGAGACCTCTGACATATGACACTGGATAATGCAGTTCAGAAAGGGTATTTACAAGCAGGTCAGACACAGGTCAGATCAGCTTGGGTCAGGCTAGCATTGCCCACGTTGTTGCAGTTCATACATTTATAATCTTGACAACTGAATGATCAGTTAGTGGGTTAAAATCAAATGTGCTTTTAAATCCTGCTGGAAAAACACAGGCTTATGTCAGCCACTTATTTCCTGATGCAATGAGTACTCTGCACACTGGCTGCTGGGATGTGTCCTCCTTCCCCTAACAGCAAACTAAAATATTCCAAGTTTTAGTAATTTCTAATGGGAAAGCCAAAGCCACAGAGCTTTCACAGCTAGCTGCCAGGTCAATCTTGTCCCTCTTTCCTCCACTGCTATGTGTCCCCACTCTCAGGCATCAGGTTGGCCCCCCTTTTCACCACGGTGCCACAAGTCTACCATGGATGTATTGTTGCACAAGGTCTTGCACCCATGTCCCTTACTTCACAGCTTGTCCTTTCCATCTGATCCTGCCAATACTGTGCGCTGCCTAACTCCTAAATTAGATGATAGGGGAGAAAAGGCAATCTGTTTAGGGTCACTTACTGAAATTAAGCTATAAAATGATAACATTTGCCTGCTAGATCCTATATAGGACATGACTTCTCCATGGTTTAGGACAAGTAACGTATCTTCACTGCCACTTCTTGGATTCCAGGAGTGCAACTGAGTGCAGCATGGCACAACTAAGAATTCAGGCCTGCCAGTCCTTGTTTCTTGTGATGCTCTGTGTTGCAGCTTGGTTCTAGGACATTCTGAAAACTGCTCTAAAAAATGATTCAGGAGTGTGTGATGTGATGTGGCTGACCTAAGAAGAAAGAATGAAACAGTAGGAAGCTACATGCAGACACTCAAAATGGGGGCTATAGTGCCTGAATGTGTCAGCAGGCAATAGTACCAGTGTGCATTTTTATGCTTTTTTTCCATTTCAGATTGATAAACATTGTACTAGTCATTCACCAAAGTTAGTAAAAGATGCTCGTAGCAGGCTTTGAGACTGAATTCCTTTATTTAGAAAGGATAGTCCACAGTGGCAGTGAAAACATTCATATCCCCCAGACACCCCTTTCAAAGTGCCTTTATGCTCAGTCACCGTCTCTGAGACGTTAAAAGATGGTTCAGTCACAATGTTTATGGAATCCTTGCCCTTTCAACTTAAACTGCCTACAGGGAAGACAACTAATTCTGGCTCCTTGGAATGAAAACAGTAAGGACTGTTTTTTGAACACCATTTTTTTCCCCTCCAAAAATTAACTATCATTTATAATATGGTCTTTCATTTTATTTGAAACATTTTCTACTACAGTAATTTCCATACTCTGCTGAAGTATAGATTGTCATGACCAAATACTCTGCTCTTTCATGGAGGTGTTTTTATTAGTAATAGCTCCTAAGTGAGCCATGGAACTGCCTTCCTTGCAGAGAGGCAAGAAATGAGGAGCTTTTGCTTACTTCCAACCTTTCACCCATCATCCTCAGGCACAGAATGATGGAGAGTGAAGGTCCATTCCTCCAATGTGCTGATTCACTCCCCTCTTCTCAGCTGGTACAAAAGTCAATAGCATTTACTTCCTCTGTGAAGCATAAAAATCCCTGGATTTTTATAGCTCACAGGCAACAATATTTCTCCTCCTGCCATTGGTCATGTACCTAGAACATAATCACATTCTTAGCAGTCAATTTTAGGAAGAAGAATAAATAGTGGGCTGTCAAGATTATCTGTATATTTAGCACCTTTGTATAGTCCAGTTTTGTTCTCAAATCTTCATTATTTGACAATGGTAAATAAATGCTTCTTTCCTGTTTAGTAAGAAGACTCTCATTTGAACCCCTTATTGCTCTAAAGAAAATTACTGTAGAGAAAAATCACTCAGAATTCAGGGAGGGCCAGCCTGTTTCTGGCTAGATTTTACTTTCTGTGGTGAGATATGTTTTATGCAGTTAACTTGGGCCCAAGCAGCCACTAAGAGAAGGGATCTTCTCTTTGTCTTATTTACTGAAATAGCCTTGTGCAGAGCAGATTCTAAGGGGAGATGTGTGTCAAGTAGCAGCGTCCTATTCCATAAATTGTAGGATTTTAGGGAATGTGAAGAAATAAATACAAACACAGTATGCTGAGGGCTTTTATTAGCTGAAGTCTTTTGAGAGAGCTTAGGTAAATGGAGACTGTTTTGTTCACGGTAGTCTCTGTGAAGAAGAGATATCCAGGTCACCATTGCTCAACTCTTTTTATTGTCAATGTAAAGAGGGTATTAAAGGACACCATTAGATTTTAACAGGTTTCTGTATTTGCTCAGCACCTGGTTAACATTTGTGCAAATGGACGTACTCCTTGTTTTCTGAAAGTAGTACAAGCTGTGGCATTTTGCTTCCCCTTTGGTGTTGCTTTCCTTTCACTTTCAGAGCCACAGCTCAGGACAGATTTGACTAAATGCTGAGCCTTGGCCCACCCTAACCAAAAGGAAGGCTTCCCAAAGGCTTTCCATTGAGGGACATCAATGACTTCAGGAAAACCAGCAAACCAAAGAGAGTGCTGAGGCAGCACTTGTAGGCTGATGGTGACCAACATCTGACACCGCATGTTGTCCCATAGACCAGCCATGGGTGCTGCCGCTGGTACTGGCCTAAACATGCATGGGAACACTTACACCAAATCCTCCTTATTCTCTTATGGACAGCTCTTCTAGGGCTCAAAGAAATGGTCCCTCACGCCACTCCAAACACCACATAGGACACTTGAAGCCTCAGACTGTCCCATTTCATGGCTCTCTGCTGCTTACAGACTTTCCTTTGTGTTTCTTCCTCTATGGGGATCCCAGCCAACTGCTCTCCCTGAAATCCCTCCAGCATTCCTGGAAGACTTGACTTGATGACCAGACTTTCCACCTACTGGAAAAGGGATGTAAGGTAGTCTGCTCTCAACCTAGAGCTCAGCACCTTGAGCATCCATGTTCAGCCTGTTAATCCTGATAAACCTTTTCTTTTTTTTCTTTTTTTTTTTTTTTAATTTACACTGTCGTGTTACATAGATTAAAAAAAAAAAAAAAACAACAGAAAAAAATTCAGAAAAGAATAAAAGCTTTCTCTTGCTGTTATGTGGCAGTTTAATCTCATTTTACACATTCTAACACCAGTAGTACCTGATCAAGGAGTTGAAACTTTCTGTTTTGTTTTCAGTATTCTCTGAGCAAAGAAGTAAGTCTGACTGACAGGGAAATAAAGAGGAGTCTGCTTTCCAAGACAAAAACAGTTTATCATCCTCTGCCTTTCTCAGTAAGTTCTAAGCTTTTAGCTGTTCTTTTAATGACTGCTCTGAATAATTGGTTTGTTGTTTACAGGCAGAGATGTAACTGTCAGGCTGGTTAAGGGGTTCTGGTCCTATATCAATTTTTTTACCTATATTACTGCTGCCTCCTGTTTCTTTTCTAAGATCTCTAATTGCCATTCCCAGCTTGTGCTGTCATTAGTTCCCTGTGCCTTTTACCTGGTGCTGCTGTGAACTCGCCACAGCAGTTATTTAGGGGCTCTCCTACCTACCTAAAATTTTATGGATTAAATTGCATACATGTCCCTATCTACAAGGCTTGGAAACTGCCATGCTCTCCGTTGCAAAAAGGAGAAGCAGGTTTTGACAAGCATCCAAAATACAAGAGTCCCAGAAGCTGCTGAAAGAGACAACAGTTGGACTCTCAAATACTAGGAAAATAATATTTTTGGTTCCAGACAAAAGACTGGATAAGAAGAGAGCTGAATGAGTTTTGACCTCTGACTTGTCAGGTTGTGTCCTTCAGTTAAGACCTCAACAGAAGGGCATTTTTCCAGAGCAAACTCACTGATAGGGAGAAGAGAGATTGCAGTATAAAGAAAGAAGAAAGGATTGAAACATAAAAATTAAAAGGAGAAAATCATTGTTTTTTCCCTTTGAACCTTTGGCCAAATCCTTTGATCTGTTTTTGGAGCTGTGCTCTCTCTGCTGAAGAAGATGAAGCCCTGTCCCTTTCAAATATTTGCAGAGGCATCTGTTTGGCTTGTTTATACCCGACAGTCCAATTCATTATCTCTTTTTGCTCCATCAGTGTACCAGACCTGGGGGAAAAGGGAGAGAGGAAAAGAACAGCAGTTGTTAATGCTAGTACAGCTTGATTAGTGTGGGAAACCAAAATTAAACTGTAATTTTGAGAGCTGACCCAGCTACTATCATGAAATACTTTTACTGCTCTAAAGCATGATGCTAAAATATATCATCAATGGCTTAGATTTCAGCTGAGGATTATGTTTTCATTCCTATTTATGTGGTAGCTGTTAAAAATTTTTATGAGATTTTACAAGGACCAAATTTTGCACACAAGTAGTCCCATGGAGCTGGATTTCAGCTCAGTAATACAGGGGTAAATGCAGATTAGCTCCTTCAAAGGCAGTGGAATGAGTCCAGATTTACTGTGGCATTTTATTATGACTATTTTTATGAAAAAAAAAAAAAAAAGCCAAAAAGACAAGCAAGCACTTGCTTAAACTCTCCTGAGACAATCTGGAAGAAATTGTATTCAGGTTATCAGACATGATGGTTTGGGAGGGAGAAAAATCTGACTGGGAAGGTTTTGAACCAACAGTCCTTAGAGAAGTAAAATTTCCAGAGATGCCAGCAGGAAGTTTGGTGAGGAGTGAAGGATCTCAGTACTGCACATAGGTCTGTTAGAATACCAGCAGAGTAATTGCCCAGGGAAACAGGGTGACTGCTGAGAGCAAGTTCACAGATTGTTTAGGAGAAACGGTACATCTCATAGGTAGGAAAGGCTGACTTTAAAGCACTGGTTTTCACTTTGCATTTCAAGTTAGCTTATAACCCAGCCTAGCATTTAGATCACAACACACCAGCCTGAGAAACTACTGCCTGGGAAGACAGCCAAGAGCTAAGAAAATTAGCAAAAGGAGAAAACAAGTTCTGTAAATGTTGAGCTTCAGAGAAGGTATGCTCCAGCCCGATATTTTTACAATTTTCTTGGGACTGATATTCATATCCTCAAAGCAGTATGCTTTTATGTGAACAACAGTTGCTTCTTTTTGATGAGAAGTGAAAGGTTTTGCACCTCTGGCTGCTTTTGCTTTACTTCTTCCTGTGCTCACTTCTTCTCTCCCCATCCCAGTAACTGTTTTACAGCAGCCTAGGAGTACTGAATTCAAGTTAAAAGTGACAAGTCCTTCCTTCTATTTTGTCACAGACTGCAGTTTTAAAAAGGAAATGTACAATGGGTGGTCGGCAGTACTATTTATTACTAAGCTATTCTCTAACTGGAGAGAATAGTGTACAATTAGCTTACTAATAAACAGAATTGTAGTCCACTAAAAATGGTAAAATTAAAAAATTGAAGAGGGTTTTAGCTCTGCTCTTTATTTGCCTGCCAAGATGAAGAGTTATATGTGTTTTTTAAAATAACAACACATGCTATTACAAGAGTAGAGCTTGGGCAGAAAAAATTCTCTTTGACTATATTGCACAAAAATGACTCATAAGGGTGTAGCGTCCTCTGAAGATGCGATGCTGTATTTCACAGAGCTTATGCACATGCCTGCAGAAGAATTCCACTTCAGTTAACAAACATATTTTTAGGATGGAGTTACAGGATAAGGCATAGGGTTACCAGGTAAAAATGTTTGCATTGTTTAGTATAGGGTAAGAAAACAGGGGAAATAAACTGGAATAATGTGACTGATCGAATTTGAATTTACTACCCAAAGATGCTCATAGATCTTCCCTGTAATGTAAATCAAATAATGTTATATATCAAAGACTATAAAAAATTAATAAAAGGAGCCTAGGTCACACATAGTGATTTGTGAAGAATGTGAACTCCAAGTTGCTTCTTAAGGGGAAACGTCTGAAGTATTATCTCAGTCAAATTAATTGAAAGTCTCTCCAAAGCACTGTAGCATTAAATTTGTTTTTACTTTCTTAGATTGTGGGGTTTATGCATTAAGTTTGAGCATATCCCAAAAATTTGGCCAATAACGTAGAGTATTAAGAAATGGAGATTTTTTCAGCTAAAGGAAGGTGTATGCAAAAAGCCTGAAATTGCAGAATGTAAAATGAGAGAGAGAACACTTGCAAACTTACCAGAACCAACAAATTACTCTACCACTGGCACTAAAAGATTGTGCTGGCATGACCAGTGATGAGTAAAGCTTTTTGAATTGAAAATAATAAAATCTATTCCCATTCCCATATGGGTCGCAAGAAATTGAACACAGTAGATGCTTAAACATAGCAGAATGTTGTCTTTTCTTAAATGATAAATTGCTTGGTGGTAAAGAAGCCTCACACAAAGTGATTTTGTACTCCTATTTTCTATAAAATATGTGATTGGTTTTATGATCATTTTACTTTATTTTATTGCTTTCATACGTTCTTGTAATAAATTTTCAGCATTATTTTTACCAGTAGAGTAGTGAAAAATAAGAATAGAGTTATATGGTTGCTGAAATGACTTGTAGTTGAATATATATATATATAAAATACATTTTCCTACTTGAAATCCTAATTAATTTACTGCTTTAGATAGAAGACAGCTAAAACTATAAATAGAAACCCTATTTGAATGACTTTATCACTTTTTAAAAAGCCCTGGAAGCAAAAGTTAACAATCAAGAACATTAACAGCAACATTCTTTCTACAATGAAAACAAAAAAAAAATAAATACAATGATAAGAAAATGTAATTATTGTAAAGCAATAACTATCATAATTACTACAATTTTTATGTTTTTATGTAATAACTGAAACCAATGACATAGCAAAAGTGAGTCCAGAAGACTAGGCAGCAATATTTTTTCTGATTGGCCACCCTTTTTTCTGCCCACAGGATGCAGGACTGATTTCAGGTACAAAACAGAAAAAGTTCTCCTCACATTTGATGCTGGTGAGGTTTTCCTGGTGTGCAGCAAAGCCCCATCCTGTCTTCCCAGCCTTAGGTACCGATGTTGTGCTGTAGGTAAGCTACAGGACCTTTATGCCTACTGCAAGCTGCCTGTGGTGAGACCCTTCTCCAGAGAAGTTGGTCCATTTTTCAGTGTCTGTTCTTTGCAGGAGCCCAAAGGGGATGGAGCCAGCCAGAGCCTGCACTGTGTTTTTAGACACTTAAATAAGAAAGAGATACATAAAGTTCCTGCTATGATTTACAGCAGGGATCCCAGACCTAATTGGCCAGATGTTTTGACAGCTGTGATAGATTACAGTTAAAACCTGGTTCTTTTACATATGCACAACTACAAAGTCAGAGGGAAGGAATGAGCTTTCCCAATGCATTGTGCTCAGTTAGGGAGGACCTTCCCAACGCCTCTCTGCTGCCTGGGGCAGGTTTGGACTCCCTGCTCTCACCACACACTCGTGAGGAACTGCCTGGTTTTGCAAACGCTGTTAGAAATAAAGCTCTGCACCAACCTCCCACCTAAGATTTTCTACTGACCAGTCCTTGTATGCACCAAAAAATGGGAGTAAAAATCAAGGCTAGGATTTGAAAGCTGCCTAGGTATATCCACTGCTGTCATTTTCATGCATGCAGCTATGGAAAAGAAGGCTCTGTACTCAGTTTCTTCTCCTTCCCTTGCAGTTTCTTTGGCCAGAGGCCTTTGAGCTATCCTTGATGAAAACACTTCCAGGTTGTAGAATAATGACTGGAGGAAGGAAGCATTACTATGAAAGGGATGTTCAATTACATTATACAATATATTTGCTACAGAATTCCAAAACTTCTTGCTAAGCAGAATCCTGGTTCACTGTGTAGGAGTAAGAGCAGAGAGGAGACTGTTTCACACCACTGTTAGGGAGGGAGCTTTGCTTTTCACTGCTTTTGGCCAGTGTCTCATGCCTATCTGATGTGTTATCAGTCACATTTGACATGAATCTTCTTCAGATAAATCTGTACTTCCTGCAAAAGAAGGGGTTTGATGCCTTCAGACATTCAGGTTTTTTGTCCTTCACAGAACACATTTAAGAATTCACAGCTTCAAATAATTTCCTAAGAGTCTACAATAAGAGTCTGGTAGGTATGATGATGTCTGCTCCTTGCCTTCAACCTGTTTTTTTACATTAAAATGGAAGAAGGATTACCATTGTATGGTCTTCCAATTTAGTATTTTTCAATATGCTGTGCACTTTCCAGTCTCTGTAATATTCAGAGCCCAGAAAATTAGCTGTTTCATGCTCAGGTAATCACTTTTGCAGTAGAGGTGGGTCTAAATAAAGACCTATCTCTGAATCAAACACAATTGTACTCTCTTTTTCTAGCATACTGCTCAAATTTCATTGTATTTACACTTAGTGGCTGATAATTATTTTCAGAACAGGCAGAACAAACCTTGTGGCTCCTGACATGCTAGAAAATATCTTTCAACACTGCTGTGCTGAGCTGGGTGGAGGAATCTGTGCTCTCTTAGAGCAACTGAACTCCAGTGAGAGGAAAGCCACTCGCCATAAACAAGTGTAGAACCCCTTCTACAAAGAGGTCATCATTATTTGTTTGTCCTTTGCACCTCAGAAAACTCAAGCCCGAAGTTATGTTCTTTTTCATTTCTTATTAAATGAACCCAATGGAAGAAAAGCACCTGCTTGTTTGCAAGCATGCCAGCTGTGCAGGTATCTGGCACTAACACACGTCAGATTTTGTGAAACCATTTGGCTGTTTAATATATCAAGAAAATCCCCTTAAACAGTTTTAACCTGTGATTTGAATTACCATTGAGCTCAGTTCTTTTGTCTTTTCCTTCCTTGCAGAGAAGAAACCCGTTTCATTTTCACTTAATTTGATGGACTTTTGATCTGTTTAATTAATCTGAATAAAAAATAAAGGACCTCTAAAATCTGTAACCAGTTGTGGAAACAATTCCTTGAGGATGTCAGAACAGACCAGCAAGTATGATACTTTATTTCAGCTTTTAGATATCAGTGGGTTTTCTTTTTGAAAGTAAGGGTTGGAGCATTTGAAGTAAAATGTTTCAAAGAAGAAGTGCTGTCCTTCATAGCCTTGGTACAATTATTGCATTAGCAAACTTTCCAATTAACCTATGATCCACAGCTTGACGATGCAGTGATCACTCAAAGATGTTGCAGCTATCCCAGAGGAATCTAAAGTGTCTAAAGTGCTGGATGTATTTATCACAGAGTCTGCTCTCCAGTGTGCCAGATACCATTCTAAGTTCATTCTCCATCTGCATTAATGGCTGCTTTAACTAAAATGCATACTCAGGCTGAGTGTTCTCTAGAATATCTGACAAGAAGTGAAGCCAGCCTCCACAATGTGGGGTGCAAATGCACACATTGCAGCTGCTTTTGTCTAGAATTAGCTCAGGCAGAAATCAATATATAAGTGAGGCAGAAGGTAACTGTCAGACAATGAATAGTTTCGGTCACCTGCCTGTACCCCAACCCAAAATCACTCACACATTTGGCTGCCAATCTTGCATCTGTTTTGAAAAGATTTTGATGCACCATTAGGCAATCCTCATGTGTGAGCTACCAGCATAAATCAGCTTTTGTTTGAAGAAAACAGGCTGCTGGGCTTTTCTTCAGTGTTTCTGTACTCCAGAAACAGCAGCAAACATGGATAAACCCCCTTATTTGTGCCTTAAATTCTACGTTGCTCTGAAAGGAGCAGTGTATGTTGCTGAATGATGTACAGTACAAGCAAACAGGATGTTTCAGTTCGAGTGAAACAGATGAAACAATTCTACACCAGGTAGTCTTTGACACTGAATAACAGATAAGCAGTAATATATGACTCAAATAAAGAAATAAGGTTTTTTTCCTAAAATCTTTACTGTATAACAGTAAATCAGACTTGGGATGTTCTTGTTACATTTTTGTTTCATACTTACCTTCTGTCTAAACCATACAAGCAAAACCAGAAATATTTGAGATATTCAGGGTTGACTACAAATTTTTTTTTTATTTTTTAAAATTTGTTTTTAAAATTATTTTTTATTTTGGGTGATGAAGCAGGTTCAATCAGCCATTACTATGTTTAAACCTGCTGTTTCTCTAACCAGTCCATGAATCATCTGGTCTGCCTGGGAAAATTCTCCCTGTATTTAAAATCTAACATCGCAGATATTTCAGGTCACACAGATAAGAGCAACCCTATCTAGAAATACATTTGTATTAAGTTTTATAGTAGAGATAAGATTGTATCAGTTTCTTAATAAGACATTCAAGTAGCATTTGTCTCAGACCTTTAAGTTACATATTCATATATGTATATAAGTTACATATACAAAATATTTTGAAACATAATTCTATTGCTCAAGCCCATATATTTTTATATGTCTACCCTTATGCAGTATTTCTGGATTTAAGAACCTAGAAACCACATAAAGTGGTGTGCTCCATTATCCCATTCAGTGGAAATAATCAGAACTTTATTGAAGAATAATTTGGAGCTAGTTTGGCTATCAGATGTTTCTGCAGCAAAAGATAACCTATCTGGATATTTTTAACTTATTGAAACTACTAGCATTGAAGTATTTGAAGCATCTGGTAAAGATTACTTTTCTACTGCTACTACTACTACTACTGTTATTATTATTATTATTTTCAAAAGTATTAAAAATGCTGCTGTTTTCTCATTAACACACACAGGACTCAGGGCAATCATATCCACTGTTAATCTGCATTGAGGGAATTTTAAACCTTAAAGACAGAGCTTTCAAAAGATAATTTAGTGAGCGTTTCTATGACACTAAGGCATGAACTTTGAAGACTTAAAGCTAAAATAACAATGTGATGATGAAACCATAATTGTCACCAAAAGGAACAGCAAATTCAAATCAGTTTTTGCTTTCTTGAAATTTGGCATGTTTTTGTCAATGAAGTTGCCAGAAGAAACTAAAAAAATGTCTGTTTCATTCAGTTCAGGCTCTGAGTGGGGCTTTCCTTCTCCTTGACTGTCTGTATGACCAGAACTTGTAGAAACCAAATAATTTTGGGGATTCTTTCTTCCAATTAGATTGAATGTGATGAGAACTTGAAACCAGTATTGAAGAAATGGAATGGAAATAAACAGAGAAGTACATATACAGAGCTGGAACTCGAGGGCCAGTTCCATATAAACCATATATAAATAATAGGTAAGCTTTAGTCTATGAATTGGGTACAGGGGAGGGTACAAGGAAGCAAGAAAGATCAATGTCTGTACTTCATGCACATGGTGTGTCTGCACAGAATACATGCAGAACCTGGTACATGTGGCAGGATGTTCTGATACAAACCTCACCTTTATCAAGACTGGAAGGACTTATGCACATTGAGAAATCCTTTTTGCTCAGGTACACCTGCCTTAGGGACGTAGCTAAAGTATAACAGTTACAAATAGTTCTTCCCTTTGTCTCACATACTTATATTTCATTTCCCAAACCCCTGGATGCAGCAAGGGATTTAGATTTAGATGATGCCAGATCCCATCAAAGAGAAATCAGGAACTGATTCAGACTCATTCCTGTTTTGAAGTTAAAACTGATGGTCCAGAGGATTCTGAGGCTTGGACTTCATTCAACTCCCTTATCAGAAGCCCTCCAACTGTTTCTGCCATCTCTGAATGGGGAATAAATCTGATCCTATTTACTATTTCTAGGTCAACATCTGATCCTCTGCTGGGAAAAACTGAAGTCCATGGACACTTTATACTAGCAGAGAATCTTAATTTTTCTCCTACAGCTACAAGGAAAGAGGTGGAAAACCCCATAGGGAAAAAAAGCAAAGTGAAGCATTCCATTTGTGAGTCTGGGCATGGCTGAGAGAAGGTCTGCTGGGGAGCCTTGAGAGTCACTGATTCCAGATGCCTTGCTCAGCTCTCTCTGTATGCCAGCAGCAAGTGTAGGGGTACTTAGGACTAATGTGGACTACTGTGGGTTTTTTTCCTTTGAAATATGTAGTTTCTTCCAGCCTGTAGTGCTAGGTCCCACAAGGGCTCTAGCTGGAGGATACTGCCTCTGACATCACTCTGCCTCCAGCAGCAAACCTCTGTCTCTGTCCCTGTCCCTGCCCATGCAGGCCACTCCCTGCAGCACCACAGTGCAAGTGCTGGCAGATCCAGGAGAAAACCCCCATGACAGCCCCTCTCAAGCATGAACTGCAATAACTCTTACTCTTGAAAGTCAGCATGATGCCCATAATTTATTTATCCCAAGATGTATTCATCCATCCATTATTGATTTGCATTTGTTTTACTACTATCATTACAATTTCATAAACAGAAGCATAGAGGAGGAGATGGGAAGTTAAAGACAGAGGTAGTTGCTGGACAAAGACCCTGGGCTTGCTTTTCCTTGGCTTGTGACTGCCTCCAGATTTTGTGTGAAGACACAGCACAGAGCAAGCAGAATTTCTTCTCTCTTTCTGTTCTCTTTGGCAGGTTGGTGGAAATGCTTTTTTCCACCTAAATTCCTCTCCATAGTCATTTATATTCTGTTGAAGTGATGAGGGCACTGGAGCCTAGCAAAGTGGTGGTCAATGCTGCCACATGCACAAAAGCCAAGAGAAAGACAGGGATGGATAGGGAAGGGGTGTTGGTGCCACAGGTCACCATCTTCCCTCCTTAGTGCATTCTGTGGGTGCAGGTTTCTGTGAGGAGGCGGAATGAACTGGCTTAAGGTCTACTTGTACAATGAACAGATTTAGATTTACTATTTCTGGCCATAATGAGGTGTGGGGATTACAAGGGAAGTGGGAGAATGTGTTGAAATGGGTGGGTGGAAAATCCTGTGTAAAACATCACCTCCCTGGCACCGTTCCTCCACAGACTCGACTAGCCTGGCTGGGAACAGATGATTGGGAGTGATTGGTTTGCTGTGCTTGGGCCGTGGCAGCTGCTGCCTCTGTGTGCTCATCACGAGTCAGCTGCAAGGTAAGGAGTGTTGGCTTAAGCTACCTCCATGATCGTTGTCTGGAGACAGAAGTTCCAACACCAGGTACATTAAGGCACAAGACTGAAGGCCGCTGGGTTTGCCATTAGGGAACTTGAGCTCTTCTGTAGTACAGGGCTTTCTGCAAAGTGTTATTGACTTTTTAAAAGCTATAGTAGTTTTGCTCTGACTACTGCCCTCTAAACCTCCTTCTTTCAAACAATATGCAGGACTGTTGTAAATCAATGTCCAAAATCACTTTAGGAATACTACTTTAATCTGGAGGAACCATTTTGTAGAAAAGGGACATTTCTTAAAAAATAAAAAAAGAAAAAAGAAAAAAGAGCTATACAAAATTTCCTAAGGAATCATTTTAAGCCTTTTCAATCAGACAGATATTCATGCTACAAAAATGTAGATTTGTTATTCAATTTATAAAAATAAATAAATAAATAAATAAAAAGATTGCTACTTCATTCCTATACAAAAGAAAATATAAATTGCCATGAAATTAGATGGTGGCATACAAACCTTTTACATAAATCAGGACAAGAGGTTAAATATTTGTAAAAAAAACTCTTAGCATGAAAAGGGGACTGTTTCAGATCATATGTGTCCTGGATTTTTAAAAGGACAACTTATCTGTAGCTTTGTGTAAAGCAACTGCAGGTTTTGAAAAACATGAATCCAACAAAATGAAATCAAAGTCTCAGAGATGAAAATTTAATCAGGAAAAAAAAGCACTAAATAATACATGTCAATGTCATGGATATTTGAACATTTGTTGCACAGTATATGGTGCATAGAGTTGTTTCTTACAACAGAATGTTATATTCTGGGGGGTTTTTCTTAGCATGAGCACAGGTGAGAAGATCAGCTGTGAGATGGAGCAGCAGAAGTTAGCATCTGCTGTTCTCTCCTCAATAACTGTAGAAAGTGTGTTTTGCTGATTTTCCTTGCTAGGCATGAAGGAGTATAGACTCTAGGGCCAGCAGATCTGGGGCATTGCCTGTGTATTTAAATGTGTAACCAACCAAGAAAATGAACTTTTAGACACTATTCTCTTACTTTGGTGTCCTTATTATATTTTTTTATTAGATTTTAAGGGCTGCCTGGCTAGCTCTGGTTGAATATCCTTCTTTCCCTGTTATTGTCAAACAAAAGTACTAATACAAGCTCTTAAGTTGGGGTAAAAGCTATGGCCAAGGATACATCATTAGAGATCAAAACTAGTAAATGGCAAAAGTTTCCTTATTTCTGGAGTTGGAGAATGCAGAGGAAATGTACACAACTGCCATTTGGTTTGGAAATATCCCAAAATAACATTCTCTCTCTGGGCAATATGTACATTTTGGAAATTAATTATATTTGTAAAGCACTTGCATCACATAATTCTGCCCTAGAACAGTGTAAATTTGGGTCAGTTTCATGTGCATCATAACATAGAATGTAGAGGGACTTAAAATATTTATAGTATTGTGCTGTATGATATCTTAATGCCATCTCTGCATTTACATTTCATTTAACTGTTATCCTGCCCTTAGGGAAATCTCTTTCACCCAAGAATGCATACTCTCTGTAACAAATAAGATCAAAAAATCTTGCAAAAGAATTGAACAGCAGTAATATTTATAGAAGGAGAAGTATCTGTGGGTTCATTATTATCAAGAATATTGACCTAGAGAAGCATTTTTGCATTTGATTAAAATCATTATTAAGCACTTGGACTGCATATGGTAGCAAAACTTTAAAGGAAAAATAAACAGAATATTTATTGCGTAGTGTTCTCCATTGTTAAAATTTTCTATACATTGAAAGTGTCTGATGTGTCCACAATAATATCTCAAGGCATCCGATCCGCTGTGGTTTAGATACCTGTTAGAAGTTTTCTGATCATCTCCTGTGTGGGAAGACTCAAATAGTTAAGGGAATCTGGACAATTTTATAATTCTTCAGAATTCACCTCAGAAGGTGTTTAGTACTTTCCAGTGATATAGGGAAAAAAAAAAACAGAAAAAGTGCTATGGAAATAGGTTTCTGACAGACCAGCAGTTAAAAATGATGGGACCTTTGTCTGAAATTGAAGTTGGACAGAAACTCCAAGCCACATGACGAGAAAGCAAATCAAAGGTGAGTGAATCTGTTGCAGACTCCTCCATTTACATCTGCTGCCTCTGTTTTGTTTTCTACATACAGAGACTGAGAGCATCTAAATTGCTGGGGCAGGGGTGGCATTTCTGCCAGAGAAGGGCCTCTTTTGCATCCTTAGAAAGAAATTGGAGCCATATCATCTCCAAATATTTTACAGTATGTTGTTCCATGAAAAATTGGGAGCTTTTTGACATTTTTTTTTCTGGACTTGTAATTAAAAAAAATGTAAAAACCCATGGTTTTTCTCTCCAATGTACATCCTACTTTTCAACCAGCCTAGTTACACAGTGTCCACTGAGATCACCATTTTAATAAAAATGCCTTCAAAGCATTAATTCCACTGTTATTAATTCAAAAAGCCTCTCAGAAGTTCGGTATTCATAAAAGAAAAATCTTCTTTGGCTGGCCAATATATAAAAGTAATCCTTCTAATACAGCAGCACTGTATCAACAGGAGCCAAAAGCTACAGATATAATTACTGGGTGTCACTGGCTTAAAATAAAACCCTTGACTCTGAATAAAAAAGTCAGACATCTATTAATAAATTATAACAATTACTTCTCATAGCAAACAAACCCTGTATCTTCTTATGATAAAGAAATGCATCTTTATGAAAAGATTAAATAATCTGATTATGTAAGAGCATATTTGTGACCTAAAAATGTCCAGCCATGCTGCTATCACTAATCTTTACACTGAATTCTAATCAGGGTATGGTAACAAGAAAAGAAGAGCCCTGTCCCTCAATGCAATTTGAGAGACAGGGCTTGGTGACTTCCCTCTAGGCAAAGTTAATTTCAGAAATTTTATGCCCAGCTCCACCACTGTCTGTCTGAGACAAAGATATGTTATCAAAAGTGTTCTTCAGCTGGCTGATTTCAGTAGACTCAGTTCTTTCAGTGGGAACTGAGCTGGGCCACTGACAAGATCTTGAAGTGTTTCCCTCCTCTGCTGTCTTTAGGCCAAATCACTTCTTTCCATGGCAGAGTGAAAAAAAAAGAAGCTTTTATAGAAAGGAAATCTCTAGGCTGTTTCTTTGCATTATTTTTTTTGTTTTCCAAATTGTAACATAGAGGGAAAGATTTTACTTCATTAACCTAAAAAGCAAATGGCTGAAGTGGTGTTTTCGGTCAAAAGCAGTGGTGGAGGAGTGATGGGTAAGATTCCCATCACTCTGGGGATCCTTGTTCAAGTGCCTGGTTCCACGACTGGCTTTGGAACCCTCTAAAAAAGGGTTTTCTAGCCTCCAAGGAGAACGACAGGAAAGATAAAGGGCATTTGATCTTACTTCCGTTTTCCAAATGCATACATGAAATTTCACAAAGCCTTGTATTGATTAATGAGGAGAGAGCAGGAAAAATTGTGGGAATAGCTTGCTTTGAGGTGGTGCATAAAGCAATAGCTTTCCATGTCTGTGCATTATTACCCATTCCTTTGAAGAGCAAGAGCAGATTCTGTGTAAGTCCTTAGATTGTGTCATAGAATTCAAAGGAATACCATTCCTGAGAGAAAGCTGTATCCTTAATTATGGAGATATCTGTCGCTGAGAAATTAAAAGGGAAGGAAATAAACCTAGGATAAACTGAAAGTAGTAATTTCTAGTATGTTTGGTCTGTGAATTTACAAACATTGGGTCTGTGCAAGCACAGGCATCCTGGAATTAGGAGACTGTAGACATCAGAACAGAGAGTCAGGCTTGCAGCATGTGCTGGTTTGAGCATGGAGCAGAGAGGAGTGGAACTGGCACAGATGTGGCAGGACCAGATTCAAATGAACGAGGCTATGTATCAGGACTATAGGACACAAAACATCAGGAGTGAGTAAATTCAGTACATCTTAAACTGAGGCTCTTTTCCATTCAGGTTGAAAGAATCCACTAGTAGTTGTACAAAGCAAGAAAAATTATAATCTAGGGAGAAAATCTAAAGAGCAGTCTAAAGAGCAGCAGTGATAATGAGGCAAGACTTAATTTACTCCTTATTATACCAAGTCAAGTGGCTGAGATCACCATTCTTTCAATGGTGCTGAACTCAGTTCAGTGTTATCAACAGACAACTGTTAGGACAGGATATTCAAGGTGCCCTAATCCTGCAGGCATGTCTGAATAATCT
>JACBWW010000038.1:5829338-5854610 GCA_020086605.1 Lanius collurio
AGGGGCTGTTCGAACCTGGCAGCTGATAGCCCTGGGGCTGTGCTCTCCACCCTGGAGGGGTTAAGCCTGTGCTATTGTTCTCCCCCAGCCCTGAGTTGTTACTTTATCTTATCTTCATCAGTGAGCAGTGTAGGGCCTCCAAACTCCGGAGGCCTATTCAGGGTGTGATTGTCTTCTCTGCAGCTTTTATGATAGAGTTTTGTTGTAATAAGCAAAGGTTCTTCATGAAAATGTTTAAGTCATTAACTATAATATTTGAGTCTCTGACACTGGTCTAGGGGAAGGTGTCTCTGCCCACAGCAGGAACTAATTGATCATTAAGGTCCCTTCCAACCCAAAACATTCTAAGATTCTATGATGGTCCAAAACAGGGCAAAGCAATTTCTAGTTGCAGGCCATGCTATGTTTGCAGGTTCCCTGTCTTACAGCTCAGGGAATGCTATAGAAACCATGCTGTAATGAGTAAATCTTCCTATGTTCTTGGCAACAGGACCAAATATCTCAAGTTATATATTTGTAGCAATACTGTGCATGCAATAAAATTGTAACTATGAACGTTTCCGTCTGGATTGTTGGTTACTCTGAACATACATCACTGGCAATATAACAGGGGAACTAAAGTAGTATAAGTTACCCTTTTACATACTTTTAAGGCTCTTCTATGCTGCCAGAGCAATGTGAAATGGTCTTAAACTAGAGAACAGCAGGCTGTTCCAGCTTAAATCTGCCATTGTTCAAGACAGGTAGTCCCTACCCATTTGATTTCAGACAGGAAAGAAGTATGAGGAAGATAGTAGGAGAGTAAACTTGTCACTGACGTGGCCTATAAATTCATGCTGCAGAGCTACTTTCTTGATTTTAGGTGACAAAGAAGAACAAGTTGAAACAAATGACACAGAAAAATGTTCTTTAGATTTGAGCTGTTTCAACAATAATTTGTTGTCCATCAGACTCATGAAGCTTAACTAATGCTTTATGAACTATATCAACTAGGATATCCTTTTTCTTCAAATATCTTTTCCAGTTCATTAGCCTGTAACTAAAACGTCTCTTGGGTAAGCTACAAATTCTAGAAGCCCTAATAAACCGACTAACCTGTAGTCTGTTCCCATCTCCACACTGCTTTCCCTTTTGTAATTTGGCAGGGTTACTCCTGTCAGTATATTTTTGCCTATAAAAAGAGTTGATTATTTTCCACCAGCTCTATACTTGACCACACCCTTTCTGATGCAAACCTTAAAATGAATGGGATACTACATGTATCAGCTGAATTTTTAATTTAAAACCAGGCCTCTCCTCTAATGACTCCACCAGGAAAGTGTCATAGAGGTAACTGGTAGAGTGGCTTTTTACAGATTTTTGGCTGGTTTTAACTTTTAGATATGTTTTGTTAAAAGATAACCATTAGCTGAGGAATATAAAATGTATTTTTTACTATGACATAGGTGTGGAGTACTAATTTTTGCCGGCTTGTGGGAAAGCAAATAACCAGAACTCATCTCTAACTGCAGTAGACTGTCAAAATAAAAATCAAGCCTTGTTTAGCTGCCCTTCATTGTGGCCTCATGTGCAACAATAGGCAAAGCTTTTATCTTGCAAAGGCTAAGGGAGAAGTAATTCTGATATATAAGGCACAGATGCTTTCATTATCATTAGCAAGCATGCTGGATTATTCATGAAAGCCCCACTTAGAGAGATAAGGAGGCATTTGCCATTTATTCCTTAGTGTAATTTAACTCAACATACCACTTTTCATGTTAACTTTGTGGAAGGTATTTTGATCCTAATTGGGTTTTTTATTAACACATTACTAAAGCTCTGTATCAATTTGCACCTACCCATCCAGCGCTGGGTTGCAGAGCCATCCATCAGGGACCAAATACATGCCTGGGGTATGGGAAATCTTGCTAGGATTAGGCAAATGAGGAGTCTGGAATTAGGTATGCTGAGAGGACAACCCCCTTTAGAGAGCAGGGAGACTGTGACATCCAGCTGGCAAACATTGCTGCAGATGGAAGAGCTGAAGTGGCTGAAAAGGTGTTATAGGAAAGGAAGTGTTACTGTTAGGCACCCTTTTTTTCCACAGCTCTCCTCTCCCTTCTTTCTTGCCATTACTTGGAAAGTTTCAGCACAGAGCTGTGTCCTGCTGCTGCTTCTCCTGAGCCATTGCTTCTCTGTATGGTTACTGTCAGGCACCATTTTTTTTCCACAGCTCCCCACTGTGCATCCAGGGGAGGATGAGGAAGGTCACCCAGTAACTGCTTGGCATGTCGAAGGATGGCAAAATTTACCTCCCTGTGCTGTGATCTCCTCTCTAAAGAAAAGATTGAACAAACAGAACACAAGTGTGTCATCAGCTGTGTGTTTTTGCTTAGGCATGGTCAGGTTACCACATCATGAGTGCTCAGCAGCAGAACAAGTAAAAGGAACACTTCATAGCAAACTTACCTTGCTTATTTGTATGGGAATAGGAAAGTACAGAAATAATAGGGGAAAATTGTTTCTCTGTTTTTTTATCCTAAAGAGGCAAAAAATAAATGCACTTATGGCCACCTCTTCCAATTATGGTAAGTGTGGTAGTGGTAAAATGAACTGTTACCTAATCTTGAAATCTGGTGGTTTGTGGCAACTCAGCCTGAACTGGGTTATTTCTATTCTGACAAATTAGAGGAAGGCTCACTGTTGACTTGCATTTCTCCTTGACTAAACAACTGCATGTAGTTATATTTATGGGGGTTTTATATTCATAATATGTAATGGCATCTCAATTTTTATAAAAAAAGCACTAAACTTTACACTGTTAAACTGACCTGCTCAGCACCTTTAACAGATGTATACTTCAAGATGGTTGGCTGTGGGTTTTTTTTTTTCAGTTTTCTATTTCTAAAGAAATAAAATAGAACTTCCTAGACTTTGCTCTAAAAAACCCACTTATTCCCACCAAAAAGTTGCCTCATTTCTATGTAATTTTTATGTGTATTATACATTAAAATTCTCTATGAAACTGTATAGTATGTACAAAAATAATACCACAGGGATTTTTTAATAGTTTATTATTCCATGGACATTTTCCATGAAATTATTTATTTTTTACACATTTCCTCTCAACTTACTTTGTTCTGCCAGCTCCCATATTTCTTCACTATTCTAATAAATGACAGTCATATCAAAAAAGCCAGATAAATCAATTAAGCCATTGATTTAGAGAAGAAGAAATAATGATGCTGTAGAAACATACCTCAACAAGAGGCAGTGAAGGTTTGATTAGGTTGTTGCAAAGGGAAAAGCAGCTTCTTGGAGCTGGAGCTTCATCTATTAAGTAGAATGATCTCTGTATAACAGCCTTATTTTCTTCAGTTCCTATTCTTCCCTGTCTTGGCTCCTGTGCTGAAACTGTTATTGTGGCCATAACAGACATTTATGCTGTTTATATTATCACCCAAATGTGAGCCATGATTAGTGTGCTTGCAACATGACAATATTGCAAAGTTGTTTATGGCAACCACTGGCTGGGAAAGCGTAAGCAAGGGAGGGACACCCTGAGCTGCGTTACAGCTCACGGTAAGCTGAATGAGCTGCTCTGTTCCTCCTTCATGGGGAACACATCAGTCACTTTCTGTCTCAGCTTGTACCTCTCTGAGCTTCCTTTTGAAATTTCTTTGAAAACGCAAGGAGGAAGAAAATAAGGACCATTGAAGTGGTATATGTAATTATTGCATTTAATCTTAAAATTATAAATGCTGTATGCTTAAATGTGAAGCAATAAATATGCTCAGACTGAACATTCTGATAAGCCCTATTGTACAGTGATGCAGGGAAACCAAGGCAGGTTTTCTTGCTATTTCATGTTTCTGAAAGGTATTACAGATATTCTCTATATTCATTACGCCATCATTTTATATGGGCCAAAACTGGGCCTTCATCAATGGTAGCAGTTCTGCTCAGTTATGGGTATTTTGAATCATTGCCAACACTTCAGAACACCTACAAATAGAATTAAAATATGCGTTTCAGCTCAGCCACTAGGTGCAGGAGAATAGCTGGATATTTTTTTCCTAAGTACACCATCCTAAATTAAAAAAAATAAAATTAAAATTGTCTTTCTTTACAAGCTAGTCTTGCTTTAACACTGCATGCCAGAGATTTCACACTACTGTTTTGTCTGGGAATGCTTTGGTTTTCTTTTGTCCTTAGCAGTTTTGCTTGATTAAATAAAGGAACTTCAGGAATGTTCTTGTTTTATTCAAATGGACACATAGAGATTGGATTGTCTGTATATAGTGTACCACAGAATGCAATAAATATTTTTCATATGCATACTATCTGATCTCACAGACTGGAAAAGGGCTTAAACAAAATGTCAGCTGAGAAATATGCTTGATTCTGTGTAGCCAATGAGCAACTACATGTCTAATTTTAAAGGAGCATTTTGACATATTCCCTGACATTTTAACCTTTTTATTATGGCACTGTCACCTTTTGTAAAAGCACTGTAATGGCAATGTGGATTTATACAAGTACCATTTCCAAACAGCAGGTTGGTTTACTACTCTTCTACACATGGTGTCTTCTAGAAATCCTAAAGTAAGGGGAATAAATGCTTCATTGCTGATGAGAGTAGATTACATCTGTGCTGAAATGAATAAACTTGGTATGTGTATCAACTCTCCCCCATTTTGACAGTTTCTCATGTTATGATAGATTTTTGTGTTCTTTTTTTCCAACAACCATATTTACAGAAATTGTACTCTGAGATTTAAAGTATAAAGATAAAATATCCTCTTATATTTTATAGAAAGTATAACAGCACAGTAACTATCAGTCTTTAGTCTGAGGGAGTAATTCTTTGATATGACTATGGTTGTTTCTTTATTCTTCCATCTCCATTGTTTGCAACAAGTTGTGTCACAAGAAAAATGTCATGCACCACAATGCAGATGGGCAGAAAGCAAAGATGGTATTGCCAATATGTTCTGAGGTAATAAATGTCAATGCTAAATGAAGGATGGCAACACCTTGAAGAGCACTAGATCATATTGTGCTTCTCAGTCCTTGCTTAGATTTTGTCTGGATTATCTCTGCAGTCATATCACTTTTCCAAATTTTTATATGATTATCTTATTGTCAACTACACAAATATACATTTGTATGTATACATATAGAAATATACAACTGTACAAGAAGAGAGAATGGCAAGAAGCCCTGATGTACTTCCACCTTTCCTCATGAAATCCATAGTTTTGTGCTTCATCACTCCTTAGTTTCTAAGATTTAATATGAAAATGAGCATGAAAAAAAATCCATTTCCACAGTCATAATCAAGAGAGATGGCATTTAGCAGTTTCCTCAGAAAGTAAAGCTCCAGTGAAAGCACTCGACAGACTCAAGCTCTTGGAGGCTCATTACTTGTAGAAACACCATAGGCTTTCCCCTTGAATGCTGTCATCCTACTCTCACCTTTAATTGTGAAATGCTTGTTCATTCCCCATGTTTGCCCTCATTAAGGAGAGGAAAACGAATGGCTAGCACAGAAGAAGTGTTGTGTTGCAAACATTATCCAGTATATATGTTTTCTCTCTAGCCAGTTTCACATGCAGGTTAATTTTGTTCTTCCAGCCACAAGAGGCATTTTTTCCTCCTATCCTTTGCAGGTAAGTTGGGGCTCATGCTGCATGTCCTCTGAGCATGGCAGAGGTGAAACAGCTCTGTCTCAGGGACTCTGTTTAATCTACACCAAATATTTCTTATATCCAATAAATGCTCAGAAAAAAAATCTTCTGCTCTGGGAGGATTGTTTCCACCTAAAGGAGAACTTGCCTCCCAAATTGTAATATGCAAACTCAGAGTTTCATGGTTCTGCAGTTTTTTTCTTTGCCAATGTTTCTTCTCAATTTTCTTTTTCTTTCTTCATTTTATGTACATTGCGAGAAACTTCCTCAGGCAGATCACTGTCAGAATACAAAAGCCAGGAAAAATAAAACATATGTATATTCTGGAATGAGATTTTAGGGAAATCCTAAGTAAAATCAGTATTTGTCCCAATTTACTTTGCAGTAGGAATATAATATTTCTAAAGAAGGAAATATCCCCCAGATTCCCTTGGCAAAGGCTGCTGGACAGTAATTCTGTGGAAGCCAGCATTTTCTTCCTGTCTTTTAATCTCACCTTTTGTTCCCCACAAAATGTTTTGAGGTTGACTTGGAGGATTAAAGTCCCTCCACAAAGCCTGTGAAGCCATGTACAGCACAGGGGAGGGACAGGTAGCCACGACACACATGGTCATGCTGGCCTGAGGGTGAAGGAACAGTGGAGCACAGCCACAGCAATTGCCTCTGCCTCGCTGTCCACCCCCATACTTCCTTCTCAGCTCATCTCTCATTCACTTCCCAGCCCACACCACAGAGCTTGGCTACTTGCTACATGTTTCCTGAGGTTCTGCTGGGTAATTTTAACAAGAAATGTGAAAGGTGCAAGGTAGACTCCACCTGTGATTTGTTGGAAGGCAGCTACAAGTGCATCTCTTGCAGAGGGGGCAAATTCTCTTCTTACTCCCATGCTGCAGCTTCTGAACACTTTAGCTGGATCCAACAGAATTCCTCTGAAATTGTCATGGGAAAAAAAAAGTAAACAGATTCTGGCACAATATATATAATGCAGCTAGCTTAATACTTCTGCAAGAAGCTGTACCTTTAATTTTTTCTCCTGCTTGACTTGCAAGTAATATATGTGTAAACCACTCGACCCCACGTTGTCCCTAAATATAACAGGGAGGAAGTGGTTACAGAGTTATTAACACCATCTACATTTGCTAAAATGTTTTTATAACCCTGAAGTTAACATCTTAGCAACTAATGCTAGCTAACTAGTAAAAGAGATCCCCCCCAACAAAAAAGCCCCTAAACCCATGAATACAAACATTATATTGTAATGGATTTATACTTTACCTGTGAAAATTACCTTTTATTAAGTAGACTTAACAAAAAGAGTGTCAGTTACATAGGTCAATTTACCCTCAATGAGCTGAAGTAGTATTTATTCTGAAGACATTTATCTACAGGCAGTGAGCCAAGCAAATTAGCACACTCTGGAGTTACTGCAATGTGCCTACCAAATAAATTTTTTTTGAGAAGGACCAAGAACAAATGTTTCTCTCTAACCAGATGTGCTGTATCACTATAACTATCTTCTCTGTGTGGCTCTGCTCCAGGACACATAATCCTTGATTTTTCATGATAGCAGCAAAATATTAGAATATTGGCAGACAAGTACATAAAGCATAGAGCTAAATATTCTTGCTGTCAAGCTGCAGAAAGAGGTCCTAAAGCTATGTGAGAGTAACTACATTAAATTCAGTGGAATATTTGCATGTATCAAGATGACCTAGATAAAAGTCAGGAAGAAACAGGGGATAGATCTTGAAACCAACCTTCTGCTAACCAGAGAACCTGACAGATATTAATTCCTTGATAAAAATGGGCTCGACTTTTCATATGACCTTAAGCATGACTTAAATTATCTTAAATGTGTTTCTCTTAAACTGAATAATAACACTTTACTCTTGTCTAGAGTCTGTTGGCTGAGGATTTTAACTTATCTTAACAACTCAATTAAAGGCCAGACTGCGCTAGACATGGAGAGACAGGCAATAGCCTGACAGACACTCAGAGGAAATATGGTTCCTTCCTAAGCCTCGTGATCCTTTTTAGGCCAACAATGTTATATGATTCTACTTTCTCCCAAGCTCTTCGAGGCAGCCAACTGCTCAATGGTAGACAAAGGAGAGTTTCCCTTGACACTTACCCAGACTTAATTAATTTTCCTTGGTCAAAATAAAGAACATAGGACAAAACCCTTTTTTTATATCCTGAATGGCACACAAATGTTCAGAGACCAGTTATAGCTAGTGCCCAAATTTAACTCACCTTGTGACGTCAGTGAGGGGTACTATAGCTATTTTACAAGTGGGTCAGATTCATGTAAGTTAAGTGAAAATCTCAAAATTAAGTGAAAGGTCAGTGACAAAGCTGAAACTAGCCCCACTGTCCTCACCATCCATCACCACATAGTCATTATTTCCATTTGTTTCATTTACTTTACAGTGCAAGGCAGGAAATACTTTTAAACACAGTGGAAAAAAACAGACCTCAGCCAGCAGAACAGACAACCCACTTTAAGCAGTGAACATCATTAGCCTTAGGTAGTTGATTCATGTTACACACAAATTTCTACAGGACAGACAGGGTCAAAATCCAAAATATATTAAAGATCAGGAGATGAGAAGTGAGTGACATAATCAGCTAGGCATATACTAAGCTTGCCAAAATATTCTTTGTATCGCTCTTTTAAATTGCAGTACAGGGAAAAGAATACACAGTTAAGTGGTGATGATTTCACATTAAGCATTTACCCTAAGACAGGCTGCAGTATCATACACAGACAAGAGACTGCTATTTTTGAATGGCATCAAATTGTGAATTGAAGCACAGCGGGTATGAAAATACTGCAAAGGGGTTTGAAAGTGATTGCTCATCTGTGTAGTAAAATATATCCTTTTTGATATCCTGCTGTGACCAGTATAAAATGATCAGGGGTGAGAGTCTGCATGTGGTCTGCCAACATGTAGGAATCAGAAGGAGAATCATTGTCCAAGGCAGGGCTGCACATTACAGTTACATGAATAAGCCAATACTAAATGGTGACAGAAAGTTATCCTACAAGTAAAACTTTTCTGAAATCAAGGTGGCTGTGATTTAAAGTTTTGTCTGATTAGAACAGGAGCTAGCAATTTTCAAACAAGGTTTATCAGAACTGTAGTTTTCTCTTTCAAATTAGAAGAAAAGTGTGACAGCAGGAGCTCGGCAGAAGCTCAGCAAGAGCAAGAGGGATTTTTCCCTTCAAGTGATGAGATGTTGCTAATTAGCTGAGTGGTGGTATCTTGCTTCTGTGGCAGGCAGGCAGAGCTCTCTGCTTCTGCTGCTCCTGGTATCACAGGGAGCTGTGAGCCAGCCCCTTGCTCAGATGTCTCCCTTGGGCTGCAACATCTTGCAATACCTGTAACATCCCTCTACTAAAATCTGCCTACTTGCTGACTTGAGTACTGCCTTATGAGTCCTTAATTTTGTCAGTCAATATTTGAGACAGTTAATCTACTTGTGTCGTCAGCAACATCCTCTTGATGTATGGATGACATATGGTGAGAGAAAAATGAGTGCTGAAAGCTTTATATTCACTTCTCTGAGGGAGTTCCCCAGTTTACACAGATGTGAGAGGTTTAGAGTCTCATAGCACAGGGCACCAGGTTTGGCCCAACTCTAAAGGTTTTTGTTAGCATCCATGTTAGGAATCCACTTAGGAGCTGTGAAATTTAATAGTCCAGGCTTTGTTTATATGAACTATGCCTTGGAAAAATTGTCAGGATCCAAGTTAAAGGCAAAAAATGCTGTTCAACGGAGTAATGGACTTGCACAAAGCATTCCCTCAGTTGTCAGCTGCACTTGTCCTATACCTATACCCCTTCCAGTGCAAGAGGAGATAGTCTGTAAACAGAAAAGAATGCAGCCTCTAAAGGTTATTTTCCATTTGCAGTCCTTATTTCTGAACATTCTATACAAGCTCTAAACCCCTGTTTAGATATGGAAGAGAGTATCTGTTAAAGCTTCAGCTTAAATTATTTTCTTTGGTTTTCAAGTGTTTACTTTTCCTCACAAGTGTGGGATCTTGGGCTCCACTTGCTGTGAATTCACAGGGTATACGTTAAAGGATATTTATGCAGCGTAAAGGCAGATACATATTAAATAAGAATGGAGTTCTCATAATCATTTTATCAAGCTATCAATGACAAGGTATGCTATCAACTTGCTACTTCAATCTGGCAGGCATTTGTGAATTTTCAGGTTTTCAGATGTTGCTCATCTTCAACCAGCTGCCACAAATGGAGCCAAAATCTATTTCAAAGGAGAGTGTGAATTACTGTGAGAACTACTCCAACAAAAGCACTGGAAAGCTCTAAGGGTTTCATATTTTATGGAATCAAATCTTTTAAATTTCACCATGCAAATTAAGAAAAAAAAAAAGATGTCATGGTTTGAGAGAAAGTTGTTTTCAATATAATATGATATAAATAATTACACCAGTGGAGGGCAATGCAAATGTGAACTTGGCTGCTTTCTGAAAAATTGTCCCTTTGAAAAACGAGAGAATTGGGAACAGCTGGCCATTGGCAGGGACACTCTTTTTTGTAGGCTCTGCTATCCCAGAGGACTGTTTTGTCTCTGAATGCTGAGGCAAAAGGAACGTGGGATTAAGTTTAGGACAAAGCCAGAGTATCGTGAGTTTTTGGCAGAGTTATAAAAGGGAGAAAATCAGTAATATTCTTTTTTGTAGGTATGTAATAGTTACAGTTCTAACTTCTGAGAATGAAACTGGAAGTCTAAACTATAATTTAAAGGGGTGGTTTAGGGGAATAAAAAGTGCCATGGATTTGCTTTCAAAGCTACAGGAATGGGTTTTAGGATTGAGGGGTGGATATTTTTTTTTCTGAGGAATTTTCTTGACAGGTGTTTTTGGTTTTATTAGTTTGGGGGATTTTTTGGTGTTGTGGTTTGTTTTTTTGGGGTTTTTTTTGGTTGGTTTTTTTTGTTTGTTTGTTTTATGGGGTTTTTTTTGTGGTGGAGATGAACAAAATGTTTTAAAACAGGTCTGTTCTGGCAATGTACAAACCTTCCCCAAAATTCAGCCTACACAGAAAATGTGAAAAAAGTTATGGTGAAATCTTGTCAGAAAGCAGGGAACCATGTATTGCTTCCATTTCAGCCTGTCTCATGACTTTATTGTTTTAGACAGTAAACTAACTGCTGGCTTGCCCTTTCACCTTCTGTCCCAAACAAGTATTGCCGAAAGATATTGAAGTGGTTTTGCCTTGTGAGATAAAATTGAGCAGTGTGATTTTTTGGCAGAGGTTAAGTGTCCAACATCAAGTAACAGGGTGTTTGGCCTGAAAAATGGCATCCAATACTAGTAGACCTAATAAAAACTATGTCTTCTGCCCTGAGCATAGGTCAGTAAAAGACCCCTGAAGTCTACAGAATTTGTACTAATGGAACTGGTCCAATTATTTAACCATTTATCTTGACTCTTTTAAGCCTTGCATGCTGTCTAGTCTTTTATACTAGTACAAAGTGAGCAGAAAATGAAATTAAAACTCCATCTCTCTGGGTTTTTTTGTTTGTTTGTGTTTTGTTTTGGTTTTGGGAGGTTTTTTTTAAGCTGCTGCCCCTCAGTATTTAGTTCAAGATCTGCATATGTCGGCTTTGCCTGGCAAATCTGATCAAGATTTGGCTTGCACATACAGCTGCACTATTGTCAAGGTGGCCAGAGCACATGATACAGTGGTTACACAAGCTTTAAGGGATGATATCTCACATGGAAGCCGTTACAATAAAGTTTCTCCATTAAAGTATTTTGAAGAGCAGAGAAGGCTTATGCTGTTCAGCATATGGTATTTCCAAGTTCATGTTAGTTATAAAATCACATTTTGTGTCCTTTAGAACTCTGATTCTTGTCCCTCGGTTTTACACAAAACTTTGCACCACAGCAAATGTTGAAACTGAGAGAAAATGCTGTTGAAGAGAAGAGCAATAATAGTGTAATAGTGCTTTGTCTGGGATTTCTATGACTGCCTTTTTCCTAGTAGTGGAGCAAGAACAGAAGCTACTGCTCATATTGACGATAAATAGTTGCATGTTATATCTAATGCACAGAAAAACATTAGGGTTGCTTTGTTACCATCATTCCCTACTTGTACAACAAACACAGTAAATATTGCCAAAATGTAAGGAAGGCAAATCCATCTGCCTTTTAGCAGGAGGTGCAGTCTATGCAGCATAAGACATCATTTTGGTTTGGGTTTTTCTATTATTTGCACTACCCCCCTCTTTCATTTAGTACACAGTGTGATACTTTCTCTGCAGTGCTTTCTCCAGCATTCTGTATTGGTTTTCCTCCATGTTTTTGATGAAAAGTCTGTGATCATTTCAGATAACTGAGGAAGTTTTTACCTTTGACATTGCTTTCTTCTGTATTTAGTAGTATTTTTCTCAGTTACAGTTTCACCTCCATATTATTAGTTACACAGCTCTTCCTCTGGTGGGTGTTGATCCTGCAAGTTGTTTGATGCTGGCTGTGGCCTGCACAGGCCTCAGTGGAGCCTCCGATATAACCTATTGCCCACACAGAACAACCTGCAAAGTCAAGGCTTCAATTTGTTCAGTAAGTCATGGTTTGCAGCTCCCCTGCAGAACCTAGGTCATCATCTTCTTGCTTCTTCTACTGTCATTCTTCATTCTGCATTGTATGTATATGTATGTATATTCTGCATTGCAATATGTGTGTTCAGTATGAGTGGCAGTATTTAGGTTAGCAGGGTAGCTTTTTGGCACCCCTCCACCATCAGCCTAAGTAACAAGGTGTGAGGTACTGAGAGCCAAACTGTAGTTTACGGTCACTGATTCTGTTTGTTGAGAGCCTGACATAGTGCACAGGTTTCAATTTTGTGCAGTAATCTACAGTGACACTGTTGTGCAGGAAGCCCCACCAGTCAAGTTCAGCCCTGCTAGGATGTGTTTTTTGCTGATTTTCACTTAGTGCTTTAGGTTTATTTTCAGTGTCAGAAGCATCCTTTGGTTTCAGGCAGGGTTGTTGGTTGCACCACAAGATGACTTTAAGGGGGGAGGGAGTGATCATGCACTGATGCAGGAAATGTTTATGCTTTCATTAGGATTTATTTTTGATTCCCTAGTCCTTTGCAGTTAAAAAGCTGATATAAATTCAACATACTTTGCTGTACTGTGGTTAGTATGAAGAAGCAATGCAATTATCCCATACAGTCATTCATACCAACTGTCTGGAGAATGAGCAGCCTTGGATTTTTACCCTAGCTGTGCCTTCAAATATATTTCATTGCTTGGGAATACAGAATGCTTTAGATCCTATTCAGTCCCTCTTTGATTCTGAGCCTAAATTTAACTTCTCTGCCTGACACAGCCCTGCTTCTCAACAAGTTTAGCATGACAGCCCCAATTGCATTTGGTGTCCATTAAGTCCTTTCGCTTGGTAAAGTGTTATATGGAACGCCAATCGAAGATAACAAAAAAAGAGCTTCTTGAAAACAATCCCTTTCTATCCATCAAAATGTACTCTGAGCAAAGGCCTACAACAATAAATATTTGCATTTCTTCTTGCTTAGACCTTTGCCTTTCCTTGAAGGTTTAGTAAATTCCTGTCAACCTTGTTACTTCCTCTTGTGCTGGGAGATTTTGATTGCTGTTTAGAGCTTCTCCAGCAGACAAGCTCTACTCCAGCTGCTGACAGGCCTTTAAATCCTACATCTTTTCCTCATCCTGGAGTTTTTCAATGATTTATAGTTCTCTTTGATCTGAAGCCTTGGCCTGGAAATAGTAAACCTTGCTAGCCAGGTTGCATCTGGTTAGATTGTATATGACTAGCAGAGTGGGGATATTCTCCAACAGCTCCATGTGTTGTCCCCTTAGGAAGTCTTAAGTCTGCCACAATTTAATTTCTTGTTTTCTCTCCCCCTCATCTCCTTATCGTCACCATTTTGCACTAAGTTAGAGACTCCTGATAAAAATTTCATATTTTTAAGGTGGAATATAGGACATTATACATAGGAGTAGGGGAAATAGAAGAGTGGGAGATTTCAGAGCAATAAGGACATTGATTTGGAAAATGTTGGGAAATAGTGGAAAGATATTAATAATAAAACTGCCATAATATGGAGGTGTTTCATATTAATTTTTCTCCTTCTACTATGGATGTCTGTTAAAAGCTGGGCTTCAGATGCTACTTTCCATATATCAGAATGAGCTGAATTATACAGTCAAGTACTTTATTAGGTCGATGTCTTATCGTCTAATGGCTCAAATCTGCATTGCTTTTTTGAGAATACTTTTATAGCTTGCCTGAAGCTTTCTGATACATTTATTATGGAGCACAGGTAGAGGAAGGCTAGAATTTTCAAGCCTGAATGGATGCAGTTAGACACCCTAAATCCATATCTAGGCACTTAAGGAAATGTGATTTTCAGAGGTAGGGAGCATAGAAAATAATTTTGAGCTTGGTATTTTTGAGCATTAGATACCTTTTTTTATGCTTAAGTGTATTTTTAAGCACTGAAAATTTTGACTGCATGACAAAAAAGAGCTTTAGACTATATATTCATTTAAAAACATTTCAGAGTTGGATGGAACTCTGATTATCTAACATATTTTTTCCCATATTGACATAGGGCAGATTTCTGAACAGCCATATTCCAGTAACATCTTGAGTCTTAACATAAGACTAATCTAAAAATCAGCCTTTTTCAATCCTGTGGTCTGCGGTATGGCTGGCTATACAACAAAGTCTTGTGCAAGAAAAAGTGTTCTTCAAGACAATATTTTTGGTAACTGCTGTTAATATAGCTCCCTGCTAGACATATTCAAGGTTTTATTACTGAAAAACGTAAGCAGGGGCTCTCATTGCATTTCCTCTCCAAATCTACACAGGACATCAATTTTACAGACTCAGTACTCAGTTCTGAACTTATATAGGAGCTTGGGATTGCTTTCATTTGAAAAGCAACCACAGACTAAACCTCAACAGTACTTGGTTCTTCAGGGAGGCAGAGAAAGAAACAGCCTATGAGCTTGAATTGAACATAGCCAAGTTTTGCAAGTTCCTGTGCCAGCAGGATCTTTCCTGCTGTGTGTTACCCTGTGGAACATTAAAAATTGAACAAGAAAGATTGTGAAGATACTCCTGTTGCGAAAAGCAAAATATTGTGTATGAGAGATGCTCAAAGACTAATCTCTGAATTGAAAATGTGGTTTAACTTCATTATGATGGTTTGTTCAAGACGAGCCTTATTCTGCAAACATCTATGCATGAGTAGCTTTACATTAGTGGGTAGTTCCATCAAGCTAGATTTTAGTGTATTACTTTATTTAGGTGTTTGGACAAGGAAAATATCTCTTGTGCCTTCTCAGGGTTTTCCTTTCAGTTTTGTGTCACTTATAATGCTATTTGTTTAGCTCCCATCTTTGTGTCTCCGCTCCCAGCTTTGTATCCCTGTATCTCTGACTTCAAGCTCTTGAAGCTGAATCAGTCTTGCTTTGCATTGTCAGGATTTGTGCTGGTGCCTCGTAGATGACTGCAGTTTTTACAACGCAGGAAACACTAAATCCAACCCTGAAACAAATGATATTGAGTAGGCTAATGTAGCTATCTAATCTGTATTAACTTCAGTTGCTTGGAGAATGATGGTGTAGGAGTGAGTTATGCTGCTCAAATCCCAGATGGTGTCCTGCAATAACACATAAGTAGTCTCAGAAGGATTGATTAAAGTTTCAAACACTAGAATGTATCTAACTACAGAAGAAGTAGAAAAAAGCCCACCCTGGATTAAAAGAAGATTATTATCAAGTGAATAAGATGCTGTAGAAATTATTTGTCTTAATTCTTCTGTTGCCATATACACAAACCCAGTTTTCAGATGCCGTGGATCGAAGGCCGGGTGTATGGATGCCATTAGTACTTTCTGGAGCGGCAGCACCGGCCGGAGGCGAGGTGCAGCCCTCCCACCTTCCTCCCTGACAGCACTAGGCATCCCTCATCGCCCACCCCCTAAAGTTTTGAGGCTGGAAGGCAACCGGCTCGGCGGCTCCGAGGAGCCACTCGCTTGCCTTCTAGGGAGATTCCGTTTCCAGCTCCGGGAGACAGACGGCATTAGTGTTTCCCACTGGTCCTGCTGCGTTCCCCTGAGCCACAGTGCCCTGGGAGGTGCCGATGTGGAGCTTGCCAGCCCAGGCCGAGCTGGCTCTGGGCTCCCCGGGAACGACCGAAGCCTGGTCCGACCGTCCCCTCGGGCCGGGCGAGCTCCCGCCACGGCCTCCCAGCCCCCGGCAGCCGGCAGAGGCGGCCGCGGAGGCCGGGCTCCCTCTGGGCGGCAGGAGGTGAATGGCAAGCGCCGGCTTCTCCCTCCCACACCCCAGTGTCGGTCTCGCCTCCTCCAGCAGCAGCAGTAGCGGGTCACCTCTGCGCGGCTGAGCCGAGCCGCGCCGCGCCGCGCTGCCTGCTGGCCGCAGGGCTGCCGGAGAGGCGGCTGGCGGCTCCCCTCTACCTGCGGGGCCGCCGCCGGCTTGCGGTGACATTGGGAGGGGACTCCTGAGGGTGGCGCCGGGGGCAGGAGCGGCCGTGCCCAGCGCCAGCCGCACCTCGCCCTCCCGGCGACGGCGGGGAGCGGGGCGGCGGGCGGGCTCGGCTCTGGCTGCCCAGGCGCGCAGCCCTTCATTTCCTCTCGCCGTCCGTCGCGCTGCTGGAGGCTCCGGACTATAAATAGCAGCTCGCCCGCCACCGAGCGCCTCCCGCACGCACCAGGGGAAAGTGCCGCGCCGGCCACCCCGCCGGCGTCCGCCCGCCCCGCTGCCGGACAGGTACTGCCGCCCGGGAGGGGTGCGGGGGCTCGTGCCGCTGGCCAGGGTTTTGTTTCCTTGTTTTCCCCGAGGGCTCCGGAGCGTCAGGAGAGATTAGAAGCCGAGAATCGGTTCCGGCAAAGTCCCTCCCTTTTATTCCCTTATCAAGTTTCTTGAGGTTACAGCCCGCCGGGCGCGCCGCCCTGGCAGCAGGAGAAGCCGCGCTCGCCGGGAGCCGCGGCCGCCGCTGGGCGCGGGGTGATCCGGGCTGGAGCGCGCCGAGGGCGGCTGCCGCTCTCCCGCCCCCTCAGGGCCGGCGCTGAGGGAAGGAAGGTGGCCCGGCCGCCCCAGAGATCCGTGCCCGGCCCGCCGCCGCCCTCTGGGGACCACCGGCAGTGCGGAGGGACCCGAGCTGCCGGGGCAGCTTCCAGCTAGGACCCGCCGGGGATCTCCCCTAGTTTCTCCCGACGGCGGCGGCGTTGCCCGCCGGGGGCCTGGATGCCGCCTTGGCGGCGGTGCCGGCCCCCCCGTGCATCTGTGGCTGTGACCCTCCTGAAGGGGTAGAGGAGGTCTCGAGGACCTTATATGCAAAGGTTTTGTGTCGCATTCCAAAGTTGGGGATACTTGGGTGAGGCTAGCGACTTCTGTAGATGACGCTGAGGGTTAATTTGGTGGAGTAATTGAGCTATAGCCCTATCCCCATCTTGCAAAGAGCAGCGTCTGCCGAGATGTAATGGAAACCACAAGAAAGGTATTACAGATAATTAAGTTGAGCAGAGTTGTAACTTGAAATTGTATCAGCCCGAAAAGGGTGGTGGTGGATGATGTTCAATTTCTGATCTATAATCGAGTAGAGCTCTGTTTTCTTTTTCTGAAATGATACAGAGATTTTGAAGCATGGGTGGCAGAGCTTGGAACTACTAGCTTGGTCCCCAAAACTAACCCGGTACCTTATCCAAAATAGAAATAATAGGATCAAGTCTTTGTGGAGCTTTGTTTTCATCTGATACTTAATTATGTTTCCATTTATCTTCCTTACCAGAAGAAATTTACTTGTTTATTTACCCATTAATGATGTGTTAAAATAGATATACTAAAATCAGGCCATACATATGCCTTCTAAATCTGACTTTGAATCTCAAAGATGAGAATATTTTCAGTCCTTACTGGCTTACAGGCACTCTCGGAATGTAAATGATGTCTACATAGCAAGAATGATGGGGGGAATGTCTCTTTTTTGGTCTGTATCAAAGCAAGAGTATGTAAATAATTGGTTACTAACAAAACTTCTATTCAGATAAGTATTTGCAAATGTGATAACAGTCTTTAAAAAGGCAGTTTTCTAGTCACTTGATTATTTTCAATGTTGTTTTTATTTTACTTGATTAAATTCGAGCTAGCTTTAAAGCCCTGCAGTATCTCAGATTTTTTCTTCTGTGAACCTGTATACTGGATAGGGTTTGAGTAAGTAAGCCCTCATTACTGCATCTATCCATGCAGGACTGAATGCTGTTTACTTCACACTTATTGATAATTCCACTGAAATTAAGATACAAGTCACAAGATTAATATGAGCAGCAATTAGTCCTGTGAGATTTTTACAGCCCTGATGGTGTTAGTGACAGCATGTGGAAATGTTACTACTTCAGAGCCCTATTTTTGCTTTTTCCCCTTCTGCTTTCCAATAGTTTCTACAGCACTCAAGAAAAGATTAAATCTTCCTTTAAAATACATCTTTTCTTTTACTGGCTTTCTTGGACTGGTTGAAGCTTCAGGTTCCAGTTCTCCATGGGCTCCTCAAACCTTGCAAGTGAGGCTGATTCCTCTTTTGCTCTGGTTTCTCTTTCTCTGGAGAGACTTATCCATGAGGCTGCTTTAGTTCTTTTTGATCAAAGAATTCTGTCTTACTTTGCCTAGGGTATATCCGTTTGAGCAGGTGTATCCAGGTGCCTCTTGCAGATCCTCCTTTGTGATTTATAGTCTCTTTACCTTCTGATCTGACTGAAAGATTTCACAGCCTTCACTTAGGTGAAGGTTTTGTGAACCTAATTGCAAGATTAATACTCTGCTTAGTGCCTGGAAGTTGACTGAACGGTAAGAAGAAAACGCCCCCAAAACCCCAACAAATACCACAGGAGTGGAAGAGCTGCCTGGAGCATCGAAGTCGGCTTTTAGAGGACAGTGCTGCTGGCTGACAGTAATGAGTGGAGGCTGTGAGAGAGTCTGCAAGTGAAGTAATTGTTTGAATAGGCTAGGCCTAAATTCACTGTGAATTTTTTGAGAAAAAGTAGTGGGATAGATAGGTATGCTGAATTATTTAGCTTGTTATGGATATATATTTTTAGCATGTGACTTCTGCAGAGAAATATGAAAACAATACTTTTTGAATTTATGTAACAGATTTACAGCAGGAAGTAAGACAGTTTTCTTAGACAAATCCAAATGTGAACTGTTACTCCCAACACTAAAGTTTCTTCAAGACTTCTGATGACTTGAGGTAGCATGCTTAAACATGGGCAGTTAGCTACATGTCTCTCCCTAATTTATATTTTCATAACCCTTCCTGTATGTCAAATGCTCTGACTGATGGAAATTTTTAGGAAGGGTTAGTTTTGCTTGTCTTAATAAATATCTTGTATTACAGTAATATTTTATTGTTATTATTGATGAATGATGAATGTTATTTATTACACTTTCAAGAAAGGATTCTTTCTTTGAAGTAATTGGGCGGATATAACTCAAATCCTATTAAATACTTTCCCCTAGATTTTTAAATTTACTTGTAAATCTCACTTTGAGTGTCAAAACATGAGCTGGATGGAAGGCTGAAATGTTATTTGGGATGAGTTGGCCACATGAGGCCTTGGATCTTTTCTACTACTTACCCTGGGTTTAGGGGCCCTCCCCACAGTTCCTGATTTCACCTGCAAATCTGGCAGTATCACTACAAATTTGTCCTGAGCTCTCCATCCCTTTATTTAGCAGCAGTCACAGTTGCACAGTTGGTTTTGCTCTTGCTCTCTTTTAAGGTTGTTTTTTTTTTTTTTTTTTTTTTTTTTTTTTTTGAGGGAATGCCTAATTTTTCCTTTAACTCATCCAGGTAAGGATCTGGTCAGTTAGCTTTTCAGGCTCTCCTGTCCTGGATTGTTGATAAGTTGCAGAAAACCTGAGGCAAACTGTGAAAGGCCAGCTGGATTGCACAAGGTTTGAATGTGGTGCTGGACTCCAGCTCACAGATGTCTTCACAGAGATACAGGATTTTAATTAAAAAGACTTGCTTTTCTTCATACAAAATCCATGCTGACAATTCCAAAGAGGGCTTGAGGTTTGTGGATTTTGCTTTCCTGCTGTTTAGAAGGCTAAGCTTTTACTGCTTCCCAGAAGAGAAAAAAAAAGTATAAACTACTGATGTAGAAATCTCTTGTCAATTTTCTCCATAATCTGCAAAGGGAGATTCAGTTGATTTGGCCAGGTCAGTAGCAGGTCTTTTTGGGGAAGACTTTTTTCCCCATTTTTCTGTCATCATAAATTAACAAAATATGGGTAGAATCTCAAAGAGCAAATCAGATTTAAGCAGTCCATTCTACTATGAAAATTGCTGTTTGGAGACAGGGTACGTTGTCTGTCTTCCAAGTCTTGTGTATCATTTTGGTAAGGTATACTGAAAAGTGAAGTGGACATCTTATGCTGTACCTGGTATGCTTATTAATTTGTCTTGAGAGGGAGTGAATAGAACAAATAGTATCTACTTATTCAGTAGGTTTTTCAAATTTACAGTGATAAATTTTGCCTACGTGATTCAGTAACGGGTTTTGAATTGTTTGACGTCAATGACGTTGGTGTTACTTTTAAGAAATGTAGTCATTTCTGCTTCTCAAGTGTTACAGATCCAAGGTCTAAAGAACTTGCCACCCTTCTGAATCCAAAGAGACTGGGCAGGAGTGTTCTGTTTACAGTTGCTTCAGCTCTGTCTCTGCACAGGAGGTTTAAAATTGGGTTTGGATGCTAAAATGTTTTTTTGCCTCAATCTAGCAAACTAAGCCTCTTCCTATTTGTCAGTGAATTTGCCCTGTAGGTTCCTTTAGATAGTTTTTAATATTGAAGAAGGCTCTATTTAATGAAAATACAAAAGAAAACACAAGCTAAAGGTGTTTACTTGACATAGTACTGTGTCAAAGTGTTAAATGTGATGGTGTTTATCAAGGTCACTTTGGCAGGCTGAGTTTGTGCTCTGTTGCTGGGTGTCATGGCACTAAAAATCAAATCCATCTGTGCTTGTTTGATGGATGTTTCTTGTTTCGTTGTGTGTCCTGTTTCTATGAAATTTCACCCTGTGACCCCAGTGAAAATTTATCCTGAGTCTGGCAGTAAAGTCAGTCTGGGGAGCATTTTCTCTTAAACTTAACATATAGAAATCACTAAACCACTTTCATTTGTTTCTTTTTTTTTTTTCATTCTGTTATCTGTATTCTTGCCAATAAGAGTTTCTTGCTGCAAAAACACTAGTTTGGCAAATACAATGAAATCTCTTAATGTGAGGCAGTAGAAGAACCCTGTTTTTTAAAATGACTGTGAGGTGGACATGTAATGCACAATTAAGAGGAAGAAGGTCTTGTGGGAAATAAGTTTTTATTGTATTTTGACGGTTTTTCATGTACCACCAAGTTTGTGTATTGTTTGTTTAGTTATCCAGTGTGATCTTAGCATATTATAGCAATGCTAGTAAGATGCACTAAACCCAGGGTGCATATTTCTATTGTGAAAATGGCTCAGAAACATGAAAATGGGTATAAAACCTAGGTGTTAAGTGTGGCTTGGTATCTTGTGCATTTGTGCAAATGGAGCATTAAGCAGAATGCACCAGCTCTGGTGGTGTATGGTGTTTCTGTAGCAGCAGTAACAAGTTCTGTTTGCTTTGTGTAAGTGGCTGAAGAAAACAGCTGTCAGTAAAACTGAGTTTTCTAAAATGAAATAACTTTCTCTGCTATAGAAATGTAATTTTGGAATAATATCTTTATTGGGTTATTCCATTTTATTCTATAAACAAGAACAGGGTTTGGTACACAGAGTAGGAGATACTGCATTTGACGTTCACAATAACGTCAGTCTGCTATTTTTATAGCTTTAAAAATATACTTTCAATTGGTGAGAAGATCTTTAATTTTTCAAATTAATAATCTAGAAGTTGTAGTGTCTGAGAAATGCTTCTTTGCTTTAGCCAAGTAAGTGTGTGGGTTGGGTATTTTTTTCCCCCACTTCAAAAGTCAGCTATAGAGCTCTGCTGGATCTGGAATTTCTGTATTACTGCCTGTCATGACACAGAACTTGGGTGGCTTTTGTAGAATGGCCATGTGGCATAGCCTCTGGGCATTAGCTGGAAATGAGAAATCCACAATCTTGTCTCTGTGTGGAAAGCTGGTTGTAAAGCAAACTTCCCTACAGTCCTGCACAGCAGCTCTTTCCACGGGAGCACTGTGACCAGGATCATCAGGTGGTGGTCCAGCCATTGAACCTTGCAATAAACACAGAGAATGCAAATGAGGAAGAAACACCTGGTGAAAAGAAAGCAAACATTGAAATCTCAGTTTCTCAGTTTAGACCTGCTATTGGGAAATATTGTTCAATTTGATCTGTAGTTTCTATACAAGCACAGATGCTTAACTTGCATTAATTTTCATTCAGTGGATCTACAATAACATTTTTCCAAATGGATCATATTTGATAATTGTTTAGCTGTAGAGTTACAACAATGAATTATACATTTTTAACTCTAGGAATTTTTTGGGCTTTCCTGCTGTCAGTGTCAGATAACTTTAAGTACTGCTATTTTGTCTCAGCTGGCTAATGTTGACTTTTTCTACTAGGAACTGATAGTTTCTGGGTAAGACAAACTAAAGTGATGGCTGCTGTTTTTTATGGAAGTTGTTTTGGTGTTGGATACCACAGATACCAACAGTTGAAAGCTTGGAATAGCTCGATACAGCCTACACTAGGTGGCAGTGTAAAATATGAAGAAACCTAAAAATAGTTGGAATTCTTTACGAACCCCATAGAAGCTGCCACATTTATGGCTCATTTTGTAGATAAGCACATTTTTACGGCATATTCTCCTGTTAGATGTGAGATCACTTATTTTTCATAGTCCTAATTTGTCTTGACTTTACCTTGAGTCAGAACATGTTTGGACAGTAAATGTAAGATAGTTGGTATACTGAATATTCGGTCTACACTTTTATTGTGGTTAGCTGGCTTGTGTTTGTAGTTAGTTATTGGTTAGGAAAACCATAGATTGTTGCAAATGTTATGTGAGATGTATATTTCTTATCTGCAGGACAGAAATCATCAACTGATAAAACAGTGATGGATGAGACTTAATTTTAACATTTTATAGCTGTATTATAGCCATTTATAATTTATCTAAGATAATGTGGTATGTATATACTGTTTTCAAAATAAAATTACTGGAATTGTACATAATCTGTTGTCAAATTGCAGATACAGTTGGAATTTACTGTCTTTCGCCTAGAGAATGTGTATGTGTGTGAACTGAGATATGTATATATAAAACCCCACCACTGCCCAGTTGCTGTGAATTTAAGTCTCATTAAAAATGGTAGGATGTGTAAGCTTAAAAATGTCAAATGCATCTTAATGTTCTTCAAGCATTGCAAGGGAGCTTAAGTGACAGTGGGAGTTAGGACAGTTGTCTGTGAGCAAAGTACATCCTTTGTTACTAAAGGCTGGAGTCCTTTCAAAGTTTTCCTTCAGCAGTGCCTGATGATACAAAAATTCTGATCAGGGTAGAGAAAATAACATTTACAGAATCATTTAAATCAGTTTCTGTGCCATCAAGATGCAATAGCCTAGAGATAGATTTCCCTACTAAAGCATAAAAAGCAAGAGGGATCAGAGGACCCAGCCTGTAAAAGGCTGTGTGCAGAGTTGCTGAACTGCTTTGTTATGTATTTGCAAGTGCAATGAGAAAGCAGTTTGATGTAACACCGTGAAAGCTTTACGTTTTTATAAATTGGATTTTCTCTCTGACAAAAAATGAAAAGCCTAGTCACAATAGCTTCTTTGGAACTGTGTACTGCAAAAAGCAAAGCTGTCCACATGCTGAGGTTATTAAATGAATTTAGGCTGTCAAAATATACATGGAAATATATTTAGTGCCTTGCACTAAAATTGATCAGTAATTAATCTGGTGGTAAATGAAGAAGACTGTACATACATAAGGTATAGGTCAGGATATGCTGAATATGTTTGAAGAATGAACATTTTATAAAATCTCAACTTGTGATAATGAGTTCTTTTAAGCAGAAGACAGAAAAGCACTATGAAGCAGTGGGAGTGTTTAGTGAGGAAACACTTCCCCCTCCTTGCTTTTTGCTCATACTATTATGCTTTTCACAGAAGAAAATGTTCAATACTGTTGATACCTGTCATATCAGTATTTTGAAGATAAGGTGAAAGATTTACCCACAGAAAATTTAGATGGTGAAGTAAACCTATGCTTGGAGACTTCCTGAATGTATGTATGGGTCCTGGAAGGGGCATCATAAGTAGTGATCCTCTATGTCTATGTTGTCTTTGGAAAATTCAGACTTAACTTTTATCATTCATAGCTTTCAGCAAAGAAAACCTGGCATAAATCCTCCTTGGCAGCTCTAAATCTTAGTTGTTGCTTGAACTCCAACTGTAAATTGAGATACCCTGTCTCAGTTTGGATTGTTTTGGTTCACCATTCACAGCTATTTTAGTTTGTTTATTTTGACTGATGTTAATTGAATGGCAAACTGTGGTAATCTTGCACAAAAGTAAAAGCATGCAAGCACCAGTCCATTCAAAAAGAAGGGTTGTGGATGCCCATATTAATGTTAATAGGAGTTGTCCTACAATTTGCAGCTGAATATTGATCTAAAGATGTGTGGGAACCTGACAGAGCAGATCCCTGACAAAAGCTGAATGTGAAAAGTCACTGACTGAGTCACAGGGTGGAAGGAATAGACACGCTGAAACAAGATTAAATGGTAGCTTATTTTAGACCTGGATAAAAAATATTACAGAAATAAACTATCCGATCTGATGTCCAAAGATCTCACTTCCAGATAAGGAAACTGAAATTCTTCAGTCCAGTTTGGGCCTGTGTTTTATAACCCATGCGTGAAAACAGAAGGCATTACTGATGCTGATCTGGGAAGCAAAGTGGTGAATCCCAGCTGAAGCAAAGCAAACAGTCTCCAGGGGTTCTGGGACCAAGTCACTTCTTACCTTAGCGGTGGGGACAAAATGAAGTTGACCCATCTGGAATTCTCCACTTGTTTTTTCTACTAGAACCAAACCTTGGAGCCTTCTTCCATGAGGTAGCATTTGTTGGCTACTGTATTTAAGTAAATCTGATATTCCATTAGGAAACATGCTACAATTGTTTCCATATTAGTCTGAGAATATACATTTATAACAATTATTTTAAACACCTAATTCAGCTCTTGCTCTACTTGTTGAACAGCTTGTTAATGAGGTGGCCTAGAGTTATCTATGAATATTTATTAAGATTCATATCAAGAGTAAAATATAGAAAAACTCCACTCTTTTGCAAAAGAAAAATTATGATTACACATTTTCAGTGCTCTTTAAATTACCTTAACAATCTATTTCGGTATGTTAAAATAGAATTACATGCTTGGGAATTTTATCTGAAGCAGAAATCTGATGTTTATGGCTATCTCTTTGGTTTTTGAGGTTTTTTTTACCCTTATAGAAAAAGAATAACTAGCTCTAGCCTCGTGAACTGTTCCAGACTGGG